>PVKY010000093.1:0-79907 GCA_004027775.1 Bradypus variegatus
TATAAAAGAGCATGTAATAAAGCAAGCTCAGAGGCAGAGGCAGAGAGAGAGAGAGAGCTCCGAGCCCTGAGTGATGGAACCATGCTTGTCTCCTGAGTGCTGATTTCTTAGCTAACCTCGACGCCCCTCGATCTGACTCGGCTTTGAGAGCCGGACTGCAGCCGGCACTTCTCCAACAGCAAAAACAGCAAAATTAGTATCGGATTGGAGTTAGGTCGGATTGGAGGTAAAACGGGAGGGGCCCTGGACGCTGTGCTGATGGGCTGAGTTTTAAGCAATTTTGCAGTTCCTTGGTGAGACGCAATTACTGTCAAAAATTAAATTATATTTAATTTTACAATTAAGCAAATTATATTAAAAACAAAGGTAATTACCGGCAAAACTCATCACTTCCTAATCATTTCGCTGCATTGTACTGTGGCCAGTGCCCTGGAAGTTTTTATGTCGCTGCTCCGGCGTGGGAGGATTTAGTAGAAAGACTGGGTCAGGGCTGCGCGCCCGGCCCCCGCGAGCCCCGCTTCAGTGCCGTCCTTAGCCGCTTGGAATGGGCCCTAGTGGGACACCGGCACCACGGACCGCAAATGGCACCAGCCCGGGCCCTGGCTCGTTTCCACGTCGCTGCCGACCACAGCCCAGCCCCGCTGGTTTCACCCGTGGGAAATGGGGCCTCATCGGGTTTCCGGCAGGGCGGAGTCGCCCTGACACCCCTCCACCCAGCACCCTCCGTGAGGGGCGCCCGGGACGGCCACCGGAGGCGGGACACGAGGGCCTAGGGCGCCTGCGGCGACTCAGGGCAGCTATTTGAGACCATTTTTAAGTGCACTCGGTTAATTAGCACTATCCTTCCATTCTTCCTCCCTTCAGGTAAAATAGAGCCAAAAAAAAAAGACAAAATCCTGAGTTGTCACCGAGCAGAGGCTAGCACGGCCGCCCGGACGCTGCCTCAGTTTAAGGCGCGCTGGGGCTGCGGGGATCCCTCCAGGAGCCGGGGCGCCACACCCACCTCTGAAAGGGGAGACGGAGCAGGAGACAGTTCAGTCTCTCCCCTGCGGCCGGCAGGTGACCTCGTCCCTCTGTGGAAAGGCGAGCGGCCGCAGGGGCGCGGAGATGGCGAGGGCCGGCGGGCGAACCGGAGGCGCAGCGGGGCAGCTCCAGCCGACCTCGGGGCTCGCGTCAGGAGACACTGCTCTCGGCCCCGATGCCCCTGGGACACCAAGTCCGAAGACAGAGCGCACCTAGCCGGGGTGTCTCACACCCCCCGGACTAATTTCCCTTTGAAAGTGAAAGCCACCCCCCTTTTTTCAGATTATACTAGATACATTTTTTAATTCAGGAAAATATTAAAGGGTAAAAATTACCACAAATTCAACCACCCTGACAGAGTCCAATTTTCTGGTTTCTTGCTTTTCATACATGCTGAGAGGGAGAGAAACCACTTTTAATGGCCTACTGCTCTAAATGGCATCTGTGGCCTGGTTTCCTTTGGGCCAGGGCGTCCCCCCATTTCATAAGTGAAGACCCCATGGAGACTTTGGGGGCCCCCTGCCACTGCTCAGGGTGTGAGCGGCTTGGGACACAATCCCTGCTGCTGTGTGCCGGGGTCCTGATTTTCCCCACAAATGAACACCCAGGTCGTTATCTGCTTGGGTCAATCCCCTGAAGCGGAAATTCAGGCCAGGGAGGGAGTCCCTTGGGGCCCACTCTGGGGTGCACACCTGCCCCCCAACCCCCACAATGGATAGCTGCTGTTTCCACCTGTCTGGCTCTGCCCCCCTTTTCCTTCAGCGGGCCTGTCCTCTTCAGGAAATCACTTCTTTCCAGCAGTTGGCCGGTGCTGGCCAGTCAGGGAAGGGCCCTGAGGACCCAGGGATCTCCTGTTGGAGAAGCCCTCCCTCCCCAGGGATGGTAGCTGGGGTGAGGGGGGCCTGGGGCCTAAGGCCACCTCGTGGGGAGGCCCTGCCTCAGAGGAGGATGATGGAGGGGAGCAAGTGGGGGTTCCACCCTGAGGCCGGCAGCCACCTGGCCTCGGCCCGGATGGAGCTGGCGGAGCCAGCTCTGCTGCTGGAGCTTCCAGTAATGGGACCCATACAGCTTCCTCTTTTGTTTCTCTTTTTTCAATTCTAGGCCTCCAAGGTTGGGTCTTTGTAACAGCAGGCCCCACACCAGCGGCCATGCAGAAGCCCTGGGGCTGGGTCCCCACTCGGCTGTGACCCGCCTTGCCCCGGCTCTCAGCATGAGGGGCCGTCAGCTTCCAGCCGTGGCTGTGCTGGCCTGAAAACAAGGAAATGTACGTGTCTGTACAGACAGATGGACATTGCAGACGGTGCCCAGAAAGGCAGGGCCAGTTACGAGTCCCAGTGCTGGGAGCGCAGCCCTGTTTGGAAATAGGGTCTTTGAAGATGTGATTAGTTAACGTGAGGCCAGACTGGGGCTGGGTGGGCCTGACCCCCCCTGACTGGTGCCTCTGGGGACGGGTGACTGGACCTGATGGCAGAGGGGAGGCCTGTGGGGACTCACAGAGCCAGAGTGCTGCTTCCCTGAGCCAGGGGCCACCAGGGGCCAAGAAGTGAAGACAGAGGCCTGGACATGCTCTCCCCCGCCAGCCTCAAAGGACACCCGGCCCCGCCCACAGCTCCATCCGGGGGTCCCAGCCTCCAGAGCTGAGGCATGAATGTCTGTTATTTCCAGCCTGCACGCCGTGTGCTTTGTTACGGCCCCCAGGGGACTTCGCCGACGTGCAGGCACATCCCCTAGGACTCTGCCCCATGGGGTCTTTGAGCGTCCCCCATGCCTGACCCTGTGGCCGCCTCGAATGGAGTCCGGGAACGTCAGGGAGCCTGGGGGCCAGGCCACACCCCAGTGTCACCCCCCAGTGTCACCCCACCCCCTCGCCGGGGTGCTGCTTCTGTGTTTCTCTGCATACTTCCCAGCATGTCAAGCACACAGTCTGCCATTCCGGGGGCAGGCTGGCAGCACGGGGCTGAGGGCCCTTGGCCCGGCCCGGCCGCTTACGCCAACTCAGCATAGCGCGGTGAGGGACAGGGGTGGCCGTCCAGCACCCAGTGACTCCCCACATGGCACAGGCCCTGCAGGCTCTGGGTGGGGTCCCCCGCAGCAGCGCGGCTTTCTTGCTGGCAGCCGGGACACCTCCTTGTAGGGGTCAGCTGAGCAGAGGGAGGTGCCAGGACTCCAGCTGCCGACACCCAGCCGTGTGCTGGGGCCAGGTTACGTCACTGGGACACCGGCCAGACGGACGGCCGCTGGCATTCCCGACAATGACAGCAAGGCCAAGCCACGGTCACCGAACCGATAAATGTGAGCGGCAAGAAGGGCAGCAAGGCACTCGCTCGGGGACAGACCAGAGAAAGACATCCTCAGAGCAGCCGCGGCTTGGCTGGAGGACGAGACCGTAAGAGCCCACGATTACCACACACCCATGAGACACTGGGCACAATCCGTGAGCCAGCTTGGCATGCCGGCCTCTCTCTGGGGGGATTTAACTTTGTTTATAAGGTTTTGCCCCTCAGATTTCTGATGGAAGTGCATTTGGATGGAAACTGGCTGCTTTTCATCCATCCATTTCAGGCGGGCCGGCTAAGCTTGCCGGTCGGCATCTCACTTGCTCTCTGGTGCTCTGGTTTTCTGTTTGTTGTTTGTTAAGGTGTTTGGGGGAATTTACTCAGTGTTGCCGACCCTAGGGGAGTGGCTTCTGCCTAGACAATTGAACAGATGCATCAACTCCGCTGCAAAGAGCCCCACTCAGGTGTGTGTTTGCGGTCCCCAAATTCCCAGCCCTCCTAACTGGCCACATGTCTTGTTGTCTAATCCACGGCAGCGTCTGTCAGCACAGACACAGGTGTGGCTAGTTTCAGCCCCTCTATTACAAAATGCTGCATTTTTAAATTTCTAGAACAAAAGGTGATATGTGTGCACAAAAGTGCGGTAAATGTTTGATTTCTCTGAGTCTACGGGGCCAGCTCCCCAGTAAAGTACTTGCCAACCTTGTTTATGTCTACCTGTGTCAAGTTCTAGAACGTTCCCTTGCCTGCCAGAAGCAAGGTGATGTGTTTGAAGGGAGACAAGCCCCCAGGCCCCAAACCGCCTCATTTCCTGACTGTGCCCTTGAGAGGCCGCCAGCAGCCGTGGCCGGCAGAGGTCGGGGTGCCTGGACAGAGCCATTGTCCCCCCAGATGGGGCCACCCCAGCATGTGGCACCTTCTCCCTGTGCCCCATCCTAAAGTGGGGTGGAGCAGGAGGGCCCAAGCCCTGGCCACCCCTGACCGGCCCAGGTCCCGTGCCCTATCGGGTAGCACAGTGATATTGGGGAAAGTGCAAAGGAAAAGGCAAGGCAGTAGAATCACCGACTCCCCACAATCAATAGAATCTCCTAGAATACACCAGCAAAGTTACAGAACAGCCCTTAAAAACGCTCCTCTAAGCCCTGAGCTCTTGTCCTGATCGACTCAGCCACTTGGCTTCAAACCCAGACCCCGCTGGGCCAGCTGAGCACACAGCCCCCGGCCTCCCTGAATCCCGGTCCCAAGGACCCTGCCAGCTGAGCACACAGCCCCCGGCCTCCCTGAACCCCGGTCCCAAGGACCCCGTCCAGGGCATCCTGAGACTTGGGGTCACGTGTGACCCTGACGTGTGGGGGCCCTGGGCACCCACAAGCAGCCAGAGCATAAGACCAGGCCCCGGGTGTCCCCACGCATCCCCCATTGAGATGCTGAGAGCTCAGCAGCTGCTGGGGGGTTCCTGGAGTGTTCCTGGATCTGGACAATGTCCCCTGGGGCATTGCCTGCCCTCCCTGCCCTGCGCAGACACTGTAGCAGTCGATGTTTTGGAACCAACCCACCATGTGCACGTATGTGTGCGTGAGTGTAAGTGTGTGCATGTGTCTGAATGTAGGTGTGTGCATGTGTCTGAGTGTAGGTGTGTGCACATGTCTGGGTATAGGTGTGTGCACATGTAAGTGCATTGTGCACACGTGCATGCACAGGTGTGTAAACGTGGGTGTAGATGTGTGCGCATGTGTGCATGTGTGTGAGTATAGGTATATGCGTGTGTGTGCGAGTGTAGGTGTGTGCATGTGAGTGTGTGTATGTGGGTGTAGGCATGTGAATGTGTGCACGTTATTGTGGGTGTGTGCATGTGAGTATAGGCATGTACACGTGTGTGTTGCATGGGTGTGTGCACTTGTGGCACATGTAAGTGTAGGTGTGTACATGTGTGTGAGTGCAGGCATGTGTGCATGTGAGTGTAGGTGTGTGCACGTGTGTATGAGTGTACATGTGTGTATGCACCACATTTCCAGTTTTTTCAAACCAATGGGGTACAGCCAATGGTACATCCCAAGAGAGGCTGGCCAGCCGTTGGGGCAGTGCTAGGGCAATGGGGCAGTACCTGGGCAGGTAGGGACAGTGAAACAGCAGGCGGGGGCAGTGCTGGGGTGCAAGGGGGCATCCAGAGTCGGCACCGTCTGCTGTGCAGGGAACTCATCCTCCAGCACACCCGGGGCTAACCAGGCTGGGCAGCACTAACAAATTCAGGATCAAGGAGTGGTCAGCTCAGGGGACAGTGTGGGAAGCACAAATTTCAACCAAGGGAGCCCCCTCCTCCCCAGACCCGGCCTTCCCCCCCGGGCCCTGCCCCCAGCCCCCATCCCCTCCCTGAGCACCTCCAGCTGACTCCCATCCAGCCCTGCCCCTTTAGCCTTCCCTTCCTCCCTCAGGATAAAATGTAAGGAGATAAGAGTAAATTCTTTTGATTCTCAAGTCTTGTTCTTGGCCCGGATTCCAAGTGGGGGACGTGGTTCTGGATTTGCTTCTAAGAATCCCTTGGTCTCTGGGCCTCAGAGCGGATCAGCCCCAGGGCAGACCCCAGGCTGCAGGGGTTGGGGCCAGCGAGCCCCACCTCTGAGCTCAGCGGGGCCCTGGCTGACTGTGCTGCCCACCCGGGGCCGTCTCCCAGAGACGCTGACTGGCTGCAGGGCAAGAGGGGCGGGCGGGGGCAGTACCTGGCCCGGGTGGGGTCTCCTCCTGCCAGTGTGGGCCGGAGGCCATGGAGCCGTTGCCACCAAGATTCTGTCCCTCTTGGCTGGAGCCCGCAGCCCGACGGGGTGGGAAAGCCCCTCCTGCTGCTGCTGTCTCCCCGGGTCACAGGGCATGTCTGCTGGGGGTGGGGGCAGTGGTCTGTGCATGTCAGGGTCTGTCAGCTCCCTGCCCTGCAGCGAGAGGCACCCCAAGGGGGGTGGCCAAGAAGGGTGTTGTCACCCTAAAGTCATTTAAAAGACCTTTGTTTTAACTATGTGAAGTTGAAAAACTTACGGCTAGAATAATTGTTTTTTAACTTTAAGAGCCCTGAACCCACACTGGTGGGCGAATTGCCCCCCTTGCCCCCCGCCCCACCCCATTCACTGGTCACTGATCTGCGGTAGGACTGAACGCAGGTGGCCGTTTTCAACGCTCTCCGGGAGGCAGGCAGGCCTTTTAATATTTCATATCTTAACCTATTCAACAGGAATTGATCCCATGATCAGAGTAAAGCTTGTTAAAAATCTCTTTGCACATGAAATTATGTGAACAAAAGAAAAAATAAGACAGTGGTGATGGAAACTGTTTCAGCACTTTGGTCTCGGGCGTCCACCGTGATTGCTCGTGACGGCGCCACGTGGCAGGGCCTTCCTCGAAGGGCCGCCGTCCGTCCTGCCTTCAGCCGCTGCGGCGTTTTCTGACCCTGGCACTTATGAGATGACCGTCTTTGTTCTCAAACCTGAAAAACGGCACTTGGTGACACCACTCAGCAGACAGCAATCTCCCCACAGCTCCACCCGGCTGCTTCATGGCTGATGGCGGAGCCGCTCACGGCGGCCGCCTGCTCCGCGTCCAAAGCTCACCTGCTAACTCCTGAAGCCGCGAGCTCCACTGGTGCCCCATGGGGACATGTGGGGACTCGTGGGGACCACAGGAGAGGCCCACACCCTGCATGGTGGTCAGGAGAGGACGGGATCTCAGAGTCAGGCTCGACAGACGAGAGGGGCCATTCTGGGCCGGGCACACCGGCCGCTCAGGCACCGAAGGAGGCGGCTCCCAGGGCTTCCCGAGCTGTCCCTTATTCTCAGCTTCGGGGTCCCCCACGCACCAACAGGGCCAGCACTGAGGGAGGAGCCACCCAGGTTCTGCAAGACTTACCATCCCCCAGTGGGGCCTGTGCCGGGCTGGGCTCGCTGGCCCCAAAGTCCTGCTGTCCCCACCTCTCCCTGAGGACATGGTGAGGACAGGGCAGCATTGGTGTCAAAGTGAGGACTGGAATAAATAATGACCCTTCTGAAAGCCCAGTGCAGCTTTAGGTAATCCCACAGGCTCCTGGCGTGCAGAGAGTGATGACAAGGAGGGGACAGTGGGCCAGGGAGGCCAAACTGTCACCCCACCCGGCCAGGCCTAGCCCAGGACCGAACTGCAGAGCCCACAGGCACCTCCCTACCCTGCTCCCACACCCACCCGAGCCAGGTGCACCCCTCACCCTGCTCCCACACCCACCCGAGCCAGGTGCACCCCTCACCCTGCTCCCACACCCACCCGAGCCAGGTGCACTCCTTGTCCTGCTCTCACGCCCTCCACCCCTCCACCACGTCCCCTGCGCTGAACCCTCTGCAGCCCTGCCGCCCTAGATGCCTGTAATTGTCTTCCTCTCCAACTTGGCCATCCAACCCTACCTGTGCAGGGTCGCGATCTGGGGATTATCCACACAGCTGCACATGGCAGACCCGCAACCCGGTAGCCATGGCTATTTAAATCATTTTAAAGTAATTCTGTTGTGGGTTTTCTGAGTCCCCAGTGGCTTCTTTTTGAGTCTTCCCAGCTTCCCTCACCTGAGCTCGCGGCCCTGGCATCCTGCGAGACGCGGCTGTCACTGCCTCCCCCACAGCCTGCGAGGGCTGAGCTCTGCAGGAGGGTGGGCTGTGCCTTCCACGCGGCTCCCCCTGGTTTCTCATCTCCCCCACTCAAGGCCCCCTCCCCGTCACATGGTCAAGGCGAACTCTGCTTTTCCAGATACTTCCATCCAAATGACCTTCATTGTTGACCTTTAATGTTTGGCTTACAAACCAGTTCCCACTGCCTTCTCCAGCCTGCCTTTGCTCCTGGTCATTTCTGTCTTCGGGTTTGATTTTTCAACACTGTGCTGTGTCAGAGCTGCCAGGTGGGGGCACATTTCATGTAAGGGTCCTGAGGCTCAGCCAACATCCAAGTCAACACCACATCCTCACCGGTCAGGGGGTAATGGGCAACCTCAGGGACCAGCCGTGGTTGTGCAAAACACGCATGAACTTTTGCAGAGAAATCATGCCTCAGCACACTCTGCTTCCAGCACTGCCTTTGAAACCATTTCACTCTTAACTCACCCATGACAGCTTACAGCATTTCAAAACCAACCCAACTGCTGCGGCCATGGAACAAAAGCCACGGATGCGGCCACGGCACTCGGGGCAGGCCCCAGGGTGTCGGCCGGTGTCTGGCCTCTGCTCGCTCAGCAATTCCACCCCCTGCGTGTGCCGAATCAGCCGAGCGGGTGCATAATTACACCCCATCTGGGGAGGTCTCTGACTTTTAACCAAAAGCAACCCAAGAGGTCTCTCCCAGGCAAGACTCCTGAGCCAGCAGCCAGGGTGGGCCTGGACGCCAGCACCATCCACTGTGAGTAGGTTCACACACCTGACTTCTCCGGGACTTCCTTGGGCACCACGGGGACAGCACACCTAGCTTGCAACTGGCATCAGCACCAAGCAAGAAGGCAGAGCACAGTCCCTGGTGACAGGGTGCAGTGCCACGGCAGAGGGCGGGCTCTCGGGGCCCCTCCTTGTGCAAGTCCTGATGCTAAAGGAGAGACCCCCACACCTTCGTGCTTTGCAGAGGGACTTGGGAGCCCCTCCCTCCCACCCATGTGCCGGCTTCACCACCTCACGCTGGCTAAACCAGCTCCTGCATCCACCAGATAAAAACGCACAGGGTGGTTCCCCGGCGCCTCCACTTCCGAGTCTCCCCGGGTGTGATGTCGATCATGCCACATGCACGGCCTTCAAATGTTCGCAGAGCCTGGCTTTAGGCTTGAGGTGAGATGAACAAGCTCACGAACGTTCTGTCCTTATCAGGAGGAAGCCTTCTATCCACCCACAGCCGCTTACCTGGAAGATGCATCACGCTCTGAGAACGGAAGCACAAACCAGATCAACAACCTGCCACAGCTGGTCATCCGCCGGCCTTGAGCTCGAGCCTTGTCCGTGCCCAGCCCTGCTAGGGGTGCAGAAAAACCGCCAGAGCCAGGCGAGGAGGACTTGGGCTCATCATTGGCACCAGTACTGCTGGGCTCCTGTGGTGACCTGGTAGCACAGGCCCCCTACCCAGGGAGCCCCTCACTCAAGTGGGGGTAGAGGCCAGGCTCAGAGCCCCTGCTACCTCCCAGGATAGCCCCTGCCCACCTCACAACCCCAGCACCCTTTGTCCCATGGGGGCCTGGACGTGGGGGCCAGGAGGGTCCACCCTGCCCCACGGGCATCACCGGTCCAAGGGGGCTGTCAGCCAGCAAATAGCACCAGGAGAGGTGGAGAGGGAGACCACCGAGGAAGGGAACTAGCCCCCTCCCTGTGTTTCCTCCTGCACCAGGTCCTCGGTCACCGGGCCGGCCCTGCCTGCCGTCGAAGGGGTTGCATCCCACCCGGGGCTCAAACACGGGGTCTGGGCCCACTGTGGCCTTGGGGAGGGGGCTGCAGGGCTGAGGGGAGGGAGAGGGAGGAGCTGAGCAGTGGCAGCCATGGGGCGTTGGGAGGCAACCCAGGGCCACGGGGTCTCAGAGCCCCCCAGGCCAGCGCACAGTCAGCCACGGTGAGTCCGGCCACCAGGCAGCATCACAGCCAGTGGGGCTCGGAAGGTCCCCACACCGGGGGCAATAGGTTCCAAAAGACCCACTGCAGCCCAGCGTCACGGCCAGTGTCACGGCCACCTTCCCCGCAGCCCAGCCGGCCACTGAGCCTCAGAGTCGGGGGCCGGGGCTGGGTTTCTCCCCACCACTGCACCAGGGCATGAGGTGCCTGAGCTTTGCGCATTTTTCTTTTCCAGAGCATGAGTAAAAGCCACACCAGAATAGCCTATGACACCAGCGGGGTAAAGATGTTTTGGGAGAAAAAAATCGAGCATCACGCGGAGCAGCTGCAGAGCGAGGAGCTCAGAGCCCGCAGGAGCGCCTTGGCCAGGTGAGGGGTGGGTGCGGCCGGAGGCTGCCTGCGGCACCTGGCACCCACCTGGGTGTACCCGATGCCTTGATGCCCGGTGCCCAGTGCTCCCCTTCTGCAGCGCCACCACTGAGCACACACACCGCGGACATGCCGCCCACTCGGCCCGGAGGCTGAGGGCAGAAACCTGCCTCTTCCAGCTTCCGGCGTTTGCGGGAAAACCCTGGGCTTCACCCTCGGCCTCAGGCACCACGTGGCCTCCTCTCCTGCGTCTGTCCGTCTGTCCAGTTCTCCCCTCTAAGGGCACCGTCACACAGGCCGAGGCCGCTCCCTGCTTGCGTTCAGCCCCATCTGAGTCACCACATCTTCCAAGACCCTATTTCCAAATTAACTCAGTTCACCCTTAACAAGAGCTGCTGGGAATTCACCTTTGGAACGAGTCGATAGGAAGGGAGCCCCCCAAGGAGCCGCAGGCAGCTGGAGACACCAGCCCCCTGGCACCCCACTCCAGCACCCCCAAGAGCTCAGTGGGAGGCAGTGATGTGAGGGCCTCGGCTTTGGTCCCGCAGAGCGAGGACTGAAGTCACCGTGCTCACCACCCCCTTTGATGTTTGCGTGTCATGTGGGAGCAGAGCCGGCACCCTCCGTACCAGGGGCAGTGGGTACTGAGGGGTCTTTCTGGGTGACCCCAAGCAAGCCATGGAGTAGCTGCCAAACAGGGAACAGCTGAGCAGCAGATTAGCACAATTCGCACCAGGTACCAGCTCTGCACAGCTGGAGGGCTCCTGCGTGGTCTAACACTGCCCCAACCCTCGCCCCCAAATAACACGGCCACAGCCACTCGGAGCCAGGGTTAGGGGCTTAGGGATGGGGGTTCCTGGCTGCGGTGGGACCAGCCCACAGCCCACACTTGACACTGACCTTGCCATCCTCTCCCGCTGCCCCCCGTCCTCTTCTGGCCACCCCCTAACACCCCCAGTGTCCCCATCCTCTCCTGGCCACCCCCATTACCCCCTGCTGACCCCCACCCTCTCCTGCTGCCCTGTCCTGTCCTACCACCCCTCCCGTCCCCTCCTGCCCACGGTCTCCTCCTCCTGCCCCCTCTTGACCCCCCGGCTGTGGCACATGTGCTCCATCACCCAGGACTCCTGCCCCACCCCCTGATGTGGCGTGTGCCCTCAGAGCCCTGTGCCAGCACCTCCATCCACCAGCCCCCAGCCTCTCAAGGTGGGTCCCCCAGCTGGGAGCCCAGCACTGAATGGGTGCCCATGCGATGCCCCTCACAAACCCCAGGGCAGCCTCACCGCCACCCCATCCCTGTCCTTGCTGTGCCCACCTGTCCCATCGGGTCCTGGGGCTTCCAGACAAACAGCACTGTCTACACTAGGTGGAGGTCAGGGTAGGTGACGGCCAAGGGGTCTTTCCACCCCCGCACCCCGCACCCGGAAGGCCAGGGAAGCCATAATCAGGGACATCCCCCAGTGCGGCTCCCAAGGGGGTCCACATAAAGTTCCATCCACAAGTAGGACCCTCAGGCTCTCCTTCCCTGGCGAAGTCCCAAGATTGAAAGGGAAGGAAAGGGGGCCTCAGCTCAGCCCCAGGAAACAGTGGGGGGATGAGCCCCAAGGAGGGGGCCAGACGGCCAGGGCTGGGGGTGTAAATGCTGTCAAATGCCTCCCAGTGCCTGACACGGGCAGAGAACACTGCCCTCCTCGCGGGGGGGGGTGCATAGTGGTGAGCCCTGGGGTGCTGGGGAGAGGCTCTGGGGCACCCCGCCACCCTGTGTGGCTCCCCAGGAGAGCTCTGTCCACCCTTCCAGCGCCAGACCCACATTCCTGTCTTAGAGGAAGTGACAGCAGCTGCTGTGGGGTCGGCTGGGTGGGGGGTGGGCAGGCCGAGCTGGGAGTGCAAGGGTTCACGGGGTGGGGGCATGGGGCACGGGGAGAAGGGTGGGGTAGGCGGGGGCACAGGCTGGTCCCGGCCTGGACACCCTAGGTTGTGGGCAGCTGGCTGGCCGCTCCTGGGAGCGGGGCAGGAGCCGCTGCCTCCTGGTGCCCGTGACCCTGACCTCCGTCCCAGGCTCCGCGCTGAGTGGACTCAGAGGCTGGAGGAAAGAGCCAGGATGCTGCAGAGGCCCCCGGAGCCACCCGGGGAGTTGTCCCTCCTGCCCGTCGGGCCGCCCCACACGGAGGACAAGACGGCAGCCTGAAGCCCCAAGCCCCCGCGGTAGCGAGCGGAAGCCCCTGGTGCCGGCGCAGCCCCGAGCCCCGCACCCAACGCGGTCCCGCATAGCCTGCCCGGGAAGGCGCCCGCCCTGACGGCGCTGCGATCGTCGGCTGCGCCCAGGCTCCCTTGCAGCACAGCACAATGCCCAGAAAACGCTGAATAAACTGGGTGGAATGCTTGACGTGCGAGCTTCCTCATTTTTCCAATTTACACATAGTAAAGGCTCAGCGTGGTGTTGTTTACTTGCAACAGGTCATATGGAAAGGAATTCTAACGCGTCACCGGGAATTATTCCATTCTCTGACCTTCTCCTACTTGCAAATTTAAACCCAATTTTGTTTCACCTTTGATCAAATATGTCCATCAATCTCGACCTCAGGACATCTTATACTGTATAAAGCATTATGCTTTTCCAAAATCCTTTAACTATTTCATTTGTTACTCAGAGCAGCTCTGCAAACCAAATATTCTGATTCTGCAGAGTTGGGAAAACTCAGGCTTGCAGACAACCATATTTCCCGGGATCGAAGCTTCGCACTGGGCAATGTCCACCCCTAGTAGCAGGCTGAGGGGCGAATGGCCCTGGACGGGTGGGGGAGGGGTGTGGGCAGGAGAAGGGGCGAAGGCCTCGTGGGGGGCCCTGGCCCCCGGCCCTGCCCTGCACTGCATCTTGCTGACAGTCACGCCGGATTCCATGTTACCCACGGCCTGCTGTGTCCCACCCACGGGGACCCGGACGCTCTCGGGTGCTGGGAGCCAGGGCTGGGGTGCCCGTGGGTCTACCCTCTCACATCATCTCCCCTGTCCTAACTGCCTGTGGATTCCGGGTTCCATTTTGGGGTGACACAGGTCAAGTGGGTAAAGGAGAGGAAACAAGACACAGCCCCTGTCACTGGTAACTCACTAATGAGCTGAGTGGAGAAAAACTTGGAAACCAGCAGCAAGTAGCACTTTGTGTCAGACGCACACAACACGGACTCAGGTCAGGACACGGCTCTCTCGTCGGCACTTCCAGAGCTGGATCGACTGCCCAGGAGGAAAGCCCCAAACCCAGCAGAAACCCCAGATGCTTTAGGCACCAAGTGAAAACTGGAGAAAAATCCAGTGAGTTCTGCTCCCAGCACTGACCTGTAAGGGTCGGCGTCTGAGGCCAAGAAGGCCGGCTGTCGATGACCAGGTGGTGACAATGACAAACACACTGAGGTAAGGCATCAATCAGTAGCCCTAAAAATAGTGTGCAAAGAGATGTCATTCACTAAGACTTGTAAAGAGCCAAGCTGCAAGAAGTAACCCTACCCCATGGTCTTTCAGTGCATTGCTGCCAGCGCCGTGAAAAGCTGGGGAGTCACACTGTGCTTTCAGTGTGGGGTGAGGGGTGAGGGGATTTTGTGTAGCAACCTCATTATAATTAGGCTCTGTGGAATCTTCCAGAACAGCCGCACCCTCCTCACTGCCTGCTGTGCTCGCTTTTTTCTCCAAGGACCCAATCACCTTCTCGTCAGCCCCAAACGCGCACAGGGGTTCACCTTCACTCTCCTTGGGCAAAGCTGCGCTGGACACTGAGATTGGGAGGTGCCAGGTGAGGGAGAAGGAGGGGACAGAGCCAGGGGGTAGGAAGGGCATGGGAACCCGGGTGGGGCAGGCACAGGGAGCCCGGGCAGGGGGAGCCCGGGCAGGGGGAGCCCAGGCAGGCTTCCAGGGTTCAGGGGCCAGGCCAGGAGCTCCCCCTCACCTGGCCCACCGTCATTTGCCACGTGGAGGAGGGTGGCTGCAGTCTCGGTCTGGGGAGATGGGCTGCCATGGAGTCTCCTGGCTGGGAGCCACAGACGACGTTCCTTTGCCTTCTGTAAATAATTCACCTTCTTCGGGGCTTGGGGTAAGTGAAGGAAGAGGGACATGTGCAGCTGGAAGCCATGGGGATGGGGGAGCCCCGGGTTCCCTGGCCACTGCCTAGATGGGAGAGCCCCTCCCAGTTCCCCCACACCGAGGAAGCGGCTCTCCTCCGCCCAGCGGCCTCCTTGTCCTCTGCCTCGGGCACAGAAACCCACCCACACCCATCCCGGGGGGGCCCCTCCTTGGCCACCGCAGCCGCAACCCTCAGGGCTCAGAAAATTGGCTCGAGTGGCCACAGCGACGCAGGGAGGGATGGCTCTGTGGGCCGTTACCTCCTCCTGAACTCCCTGTCTCTCTTCATCAGTGAATATCGCTGCTCATACCTGATGTGTACTTAAAAAGTAACAGGATGATGCTAGCTTGCTACTTTGCTTTTGTTCTGCTAAATCTTCGGAAGGTTTTCTGTAACTCCTGCCAAATTTTTCCAAATTCTACATGGCTGACATTTAAACAAAACTCTGAAATCATGTGCTGCTCATTTTTCACATCTGAGACAGTGTTGGGAAGTTGGAACACACCCTGGGGGCAAACAGCCCCCACAAACCACATGGGGCTGCATGTGCTGCCTGAGCTCAGCCTGCACCTCAGTTTCCCCCTCTGCAAGAAGAGAACGCAGCACCACAGCCCCTTATCCAGGCATGTCTGAAATTCACACTATTTCCAGCTTTAGAAATACAAGGTATGTCCCATAAATTACTGAACACCTGCCACTGAGCATTTTAATGTTTCGGCCGGGAAGATGTACAAATGTTCATTCTCGGTGGGATTTATGGAGACTCTTAAACAGACTTGTGTCCACTTAGACCAGGTCTTGCTGCCAACTGGGTTGTAAAAACATCCTCCAGTTTTGGGGAATGTGGACTCGGGTTTGGGGGCTGAGGCTGTGGGAAGTGGAGAAGGTGAGGCTGGGGGATGCCCTGGGAGGGGGCCGGCAGGTGTTACCTCCCCTCGAGGCTGGTCAGACCTGGGATTTGAAGTCCAGTCTTGAAGGTGAGTGGGAAAAGCATAAACTGAAAGCACAGAACAGATGAAACAGAAACCATTTCCTTATATGTTATTTTCTGTGCTTTCTTTTTTCTTCAGGGCCCCCCTTTTAAGAGTAAGAGCATTTCTCTCCATCACCAAAATTTAATTATCATGCTTAACAAAAGTTACAAAAAGTCCTTAGAAAGTCCTAATAGCTGACATTACTCTGATAATAGCTGATAACATTCAAATTTCCCCACTGGCCCCCAAATCCTTGTGCAGCAGTTTTGTCTAGACAAGATCAGGCATTGGATCCGGCCGTGTCGCCGTGACCCCTGTCCTGCCGATCGTCCCACTTCAGGGTTGGTCAGCTGCTCCCTAGGGCTCTTCACCGTCCTCCATTCTTTCTCAGTCTTTAAAATTGGAAATTATCCCTAAAGGCCTGGGGGTGAAACCACTGGGGTGAAACGCAGCCCACATCAGAGGCTGAGCACACATCCATAGCCCCGCCCTGATTGGCTTTTTCCAACAGGGTTTGGAAAAGGTGATTTTCTAATCCTGTCGCTCCTACATTTATCAGCCGGAGCTTTGTAAAGTGGCGCTGTCCAGCAAATTAGAGCTCTGGTTACACTGATATTCTGTTCCTGCTAGAAAGCTGGAGAGTGCCTAGTTTTTCCCTCTAATCGCCATGATTCCACATAAAGAGTTGGTCTAATATCTGCCTCAAATGAGGGTTTTTGGGCTTCTCTTATTTTAAATTTCATTATGGATTCATGGATTTACACTATTGCTGACAGGGCGGCGCAGGAATGAGACACAGACACGAAGTTAAGAGTTAAGGGAGCAGGGGACCCACATAGCATCCAGTGCTAAGTGGATACTAGTACACCTTTGCTCCAGGTATTTATTTGTTTCAGGAGATAAGAAAGGATATGCTTATCAGAAGGGATAATCTAGGCTCAGGACAAGGGTTAAGGTTGTCATAGTCACAAGACACATGTCTTTACAGGGCGTGCCTGCGTCCCAGCATTCCAGGCCACCACCCTAGATACAGTCTAAGTAACATGAAAGACTTGGTTCCCCACATTACACAGATTAGATGCATGCCCATCCACTATGAGTATTATTCTTTTTGATGTCCAAATTGTTACAAATTTGGCCAGCAGGAGCCCGTTCTAGCTGGCTCCTTGTCTGTTTGACAAAACCACATTAATTCTTGAACATTTCTTTGATTTGTGGTACAAAAAAATTTTCTAAACTCTTCCTTCACCTTAGGTCCCAGAACAAACCCAGCCATTCAGGAAGGGGCTCAGGGTCTGTCATAACTGTAATATTGACATTAACATTATATTACCTCCCCTTCAAACACTGGAAATAGGTAGAAAGCCACAAATTAGTCTGTTAGGGAGATTGGGGTTCTACCCAAAATCGTGCCCACGAAGAACACTCCAAGCCCACATTTACAGAGGATAGGGGAAAACCCACATGATTATCTCAAAATACAAAAAAAAAATTTTTTAAAAATTCAGTAGCCATTTCTGACCAACTTCTCAGCACATCAGAAATCAATGGGAGCTTCCACAACCTATTAAAGGACATCTACAAAATTACAACAGCTAACAGCATACTTGATGCTGACCACTAACTCTCTGTTCCCCAAGACTGGGAGCCAGGCAGAGGTGCCCACTCTCACCACTTGTAGGCCCACTGTCCTGAGAAGGCAGGAAGGAAACAGCAGGCCTGGCATGGCTAGATACCTAGGAAACTCCATGTGGCTACAAAACACCTATGGAAAATGACGGGTATGTTTAGCAAAGCTGTGGGGTATAAGGTCAACATGAAAAAAATCTGTTATATTTCTATGAAAATTTTGAAAATGAAATTTTAAAAACAATTCCATTTCCAATCATCAAAAACCATAAAGTGCTAGAAAACCTAATGAGAGATGTGAAAATTTCCACATCAAACCCTGCTGAGATACGGCTGAGATAAACTGAAGAAAAGCAAAATAATTGGAGAGATGTATCTCATTCGTAAACTGGAAGACTGAATATTGTCAAGATGTCCATTCCCCCAAACTGATTTTTGTATTCAACATAGTCACAATCAGAATTCCAGCAGAGAAATTTGAAGAAATTGACTGATTCTAAAATGCATATGGAATTGCAAAAGATTTAGAATAGTCAAAATAATCTTGAAAGAGAAAAGTTGGAGGATTTACATCTTCTCATGAATTACAGTAATCAAGACATTGTGGTGATGGCAAAAGTACAAGCATATACAGAGCTCAATGGAACAAGACAAAATATAGACATGCTGTTTACATCTGTGCTGGTGTGAAACTATTATGTACCCCCAAAAAGTCATGTTCTTTTAGCCCAGTCTTGTGGGTGCAGTTTATTGTGGGTGGGGCCTTTCAATTAGATTATTTCCATGGAGCTGTGACCCCACCAATTCAAGATGGGTCTTAATAAATTTACTGAGTCCTTAAGAGAGCTCAGAGCCAACACAGACCCAGACACTTGGAGATGAAGACAGAAAGGCAAGCTAAGACAGAATGTTAAGCTAAGAGATGCTTAGAGAGAAAACCCCCAGAGACATCTTGGAGATAGCCTTTGAAACCAGAGCCAGGAGAGAAGCTAAGAGATGAAATCCATAGTTTGCCCCAAGGAAACTAAGAGAGGACTCCCAAACACTTAGGGAGAAACAAGCAGGGATGCACAAGAGCTGAGAGACAGGATCCAAGTCAGAAGCCCAGAGACATTCTGGAGAAAGCAACAGAAATGAGAAGCTAAACCCTGGGAGAGGCCCAGCAGACTCTGGCTATGTGCCTTCCCACACACCATCAGCCTTTCTTCAGAGAAGGTATCATCCTGTTGATGCCTTACTTTGGACATTTTCATGGCCTTAGAACTGTAAATTTGTGAACTAATAAATCCCCATTGTAAAAGCCAATTCATTTCTAGTATATTGCATTTCCAGCAGCTTTAGTAAACCAGAACAAGGACCAATGAATTTTTTACAAACTTGTCAGCATAATTCAAGGGAGAAAAGAGTGTCTTTCTAACAAATGATGCTGCAATAACTGGCACCTCACAGGAGGAAAAAATTAACTTGACCCATCTCAAATATAAATCCTTGGTGGACCATACACCCAAATATAAAACCCAGAACCATGAAGCTTCTAGAAGAAACATAAGGGACTATATGGGAAGGCAACATTTCTTGGACACAACAAATAAACAACCCAATTTTTTTAATGAGTGAAAGGACATAGGGACACTCCACAAATGAAGATCTGCGAATGGCAAACAAGCCCATACAAAGGTGATCAACCTCATTAGTCATCAGAGAAACCCAGTGAGGTGCCACTTCCCACCCACTGGAATGGTTATAATTTAGAGGAATGTTGTCAAGGATGGGAGCTTCTGGAACCCTCCAGCTGGTGGGTGTGCAAAATAATACCTACTGGAGAAAAGAGGTTGCAGTTCCTTAGAGAGTGAAGCATGCGGTTACCTAGGGACTGAGCAATTCCCTGCCATGGGCTCACCCAAGATAAATGAACACATATGTCAGGGATAAAAGACTAATACAAATACATTCACAGCAGCTTCATTCAAAATATCCAAAACCTGAAAAGAGCACAAATGTCCAGCAACTAGAAAGCAAATAAGCAAATTGTGGTGCATTCAGTAATGAAATACTGTTCAAAAATAAAAAGAAACAAAGCTGGTGTATAAGACACCATGGATGACTCTCAAAAGCACTGTTCTGGTGCAAGAAGCCAGAAGTGATGTAGAAACAGCTCCAGAGGGAAGCATCCCTCCCGATGACACCCAAGGACCTGCAGAAGGAATCAGGAGGTGGGATGGTGGTCGCCTGGGGGGCAGACATCAGCTGGAAGGGCACAAGGGGAACTTCTGGGGTGATGGAAAGTTCTGGATCCTGTTTTAGGAGTTTGTTGAACAAATGTCAGAACACATGATCTAAACACCTAAGATGGGTGTATTTTATTTTAAGCAAATTTACCCAAATGCAAAAGGTTCTACACCCCATTTAGCAAGTTACATGGCTCCCAGCTGTTGGCTGGAGGAGGGCACAGGCCCCACACTGCCCTGGCACGGGTGGTGCCTTCCGCCTGGCCCCTGGCAGGGGAGGGTCCTGAGGACTCGGGGACTTAGGTGCCGCCAGAACTCGGCCCCCTGGGGTTGCACCTGAGCCCGGTTCCGGGGCTCCCCCGCTCTCAGGCTGGAGGCAGGCGCAGGACGGGGCAGCCTGCCACCCGGCTGGCTGAGGTGGACCCTCAGCCGCTCAGCATCTGTGCACAACACCGACAGCCCAGCAGCAGCTCCCAACCTCGCCATGCCTGTTGCTAGAACTTGCCCACTTCTTGCCCGTCTCTGGCCCCCCAGAGCAGCTCCTTCCCAGATGCCCACCCCCGGGTCAAAGGGCTAACAGTTGGGAGCACCTGGCTCCAGGGACGGGTACTCATTGTTGGCCCCAGATCTCCCACACCACTGCTGGCTCTGTCCCAGCTTCCCTGGGAGCAGAGTGGGGGTTGCATAGGGGGGGACATCTGTGGGAGGATGTGAAGGGGGGCAGAGGGGGCACCAGGGGCAGGGGTGGGGAGACAGGGGCAGGGGGGCAGGGGCCCGCAGACCCTTCTGGGTGGGCGAGGAGATGGGGTCCTTAACATCTGCACCAGCGGCCAGCAGGAGCCCCTGGGAGGGAGCCCTGGCAAGGACCCCCAGCCCTGGACACTTCTGGGGGTGGGGGTGTGACCAGGCAGGGGTGACCAGAGAGGGGCAGTCGGGAGGTCCTGAGAGGGGCCAGATGAGACAGAGCCCTGCACATGTGGGATCCCCCACCATAGTCTAGAGGGAAACTGGGGGCAGTCAGGGAGCAGAGTCTTCTTGAGCTCAGGAAGACAGAAACGTGCTGCAGAATTGCTCACAATTTAGAACCATGAGATACTGATTGTTCTGGAAAACCAGATTTGTACAGTGGCCGGCAGAGTAAGGACCCCAGAGATTTCCGTGTGTCAGTCCCCAGAAGCTGTGAAAATGCAGCCTGTCATGGCAAAGGGGACTTTGCAGACATCGACCATCTCCCGGTTTACGCAGGAGGGCAAATGTCATCCCAAGGGCCTTAGGAGGGAGCGGAGGGGGCGGAGAGGAGAGAGGAAGCTGCCTGCTGTGGGCCTTGAAGATGGAGGAGGGGGCCGAGCCGAGGAACCCGGGGGCCTCTAGAAGCGGAGAGGCTCGAGCCTCCAGCAGGAAGCAGCCCTGCCTCCCCTTCACTTCAGCCTAGGGAGGCCCGTTTCGAACGTCTCACCGGAGGAGTGTAAGACAATAAAAATGTGCTGGGTTTGTGTCCATGTCCCAGCAGCTGGGGAACCTCACACAGGCACCGAGTCGCCTACTTAGCTGGAAGCCCCCAGAGGGAAATCCGGTGACAGCACGAGGGAAAGGGCCGGGGAGATGGTGAGTAACGCGGCTGCGTGGACACAGCAGTGCGCTCCAGCAGCCCTTCCTGGGGCTGGAAAGCAAACTGGACGAGAAATGGCTGACGTAGAAGCTCTCCATCACACAGGTGAATGTTGCCAAAGAGCCTTAGAAAGTAAAGGAGCTTAACTCCATGTCAGACATCTGGCTCTCCAGGTGAAACAGCCACCCCCAAATCAAACAAGACCTAAGGACCTCCGTTCTAGAGCCAGGAGCCAGGCCATAAAGGCCCCAGAAGGGACGAGGACACCAGAAGGCCCAATGTGGCCAGTGACGGAGGCACCTGGGCCCAGCGTTGCAGGGATGCCTCTGAGCCCTCCCCACAGCCCAGAGAGCCTTCCTGTCCTCCCACAGCCCCTCAACCCCCTCCAGGGGAGCACCCGTCCCTCCGGGCAGTGAGGAAGTCCCAACCTGCAGCCGTCACCTCAGAACCATTATGGGAAGACCCACCCTTTCTTCCGGACACCCTGAGACATAGCAAACCCAAGTGGGGGTACCATGTTCTCGAGGAAGGCACAGTACTTTCTCCCACACACGAATGATGGCTGATGGCTACACATCTGGGTACCGTTCTGTGTGATTCCTGCAGGTCTGGGGGTTGGGGGCAGGGCTACAGGGCTGGGGTGAGTGGGGGCAGGGCTGCAGGACTGGGGGTGCATCAGGAGGCGGCCCTAGGCAGGGCAGGGAAGGGCAAGAGTTGAACCCAGTGGATGTCCAGGGAAGTAGGGACCCCAGACGAAGGCCCCGGAGGGAGTTTGCTGGGCACAAGCAGATGGGGGGTGGGTGGGTGCAGACAGCAGGGGGGTGTGGAGGGCAGGAAGGGTTTCGGGGCCTCCCAGGGCTTTCAGTCTTTTTGGGGTGACCAGGGGGCCCTGGGGCTTCGACAGGAAGGGCCTGGCCTGGGCTCCTCCCTGGCTGGGGTTGGAGCACTGAGGGCGAGGGCAGGGCGGTGAGCAGGCATGGCAGCCAGCGTGCCCAGCCCACAGACCCACTGTGAAGGGCCGTGCGGGCCCCAGGCCCGGGCGTCCTGGGTCTCAGCCACGGCCATCCCCCCCACAGCCGTTCCCCATGAGCAGAACCAGCACCGAACCACCACGTGGGCTTGGTGGCAGGAAAGCCCAGGGCCTGCTGGCACCCACCACCCCTAAAGAAGAGCTGGGAGAAGCAGGGGTCCGAGGGGGCTCCGCAGACCCAGTGTGCCTGGGCAAAGACGCTCAATGTCCAAGGCCAGACCGAAGGCCCCAGCCCCCGACCTCCCAGGACAGCAGCTACATGTGTGTGGAAAGGCCCCGGGCAGCAAGTGCGAGGGACGGCGCCGAGGATGCTGGGAACGTGGGCTCGGGGCGCCGCCTGGGCAAGGAGTCCCACCCAACTCCCTTCTGCAAAGTCCAGCGACTCTGCATGGGGCTGTCCCATCGCACACTCAACAATGAGATTTAGAAAGAGCCATGGGAATACAGAGGAAGGCACAACAGGGGCCCGAACGGAGAGGACGCCAATGCCCTGGAGAGGCAGAGCCACGCAGCGAAGGAGCTGCTCAGTCCCGAGACCCAGCGTGGAGCAGGGGGCCCCGCAGACTCGCGACCCCCAGAGGCAGGGCGGGTACTTTCCTGCGGCCTCGGTCACAAAGTCACCTCCCGCCGGGCCTGCCTCCTGTGCCGAGAGGCCAGGAGCCGCGGGAGGCTTCCATCAGGGCTGGACGCAGCCACCCTGTGCTTCAGAGGGACAGGCGGTGCCGGCACCAGGGCCAAGGGTGCAGCGAGGCTGTCGTGGCATTCCTGCCACTCACAATGCCCAGTCAGCACCAGCAGGGCCAAGGGATGAGGGGAAGCATTGCTGGAGCAGTGTCAGGCTCCCTGGTGCCTGTGTCTGCGGAAGATGCTCCTGCTGCTGGTGCATTTGTGTCAATAAAACCTGTTTGTTATGCACGAGCTGGCATAGCTCATAATTCAGGGGCACTCAAATTAGAAGTGCATTTCAGAAACTCCATAAACAAAAGCACTCTTGGGTGCAGAGAGGAGAAAGCACAGCCAGGCATTTCTCCTGGTTCCCTGTGGCAGCCCTCAGGTGCAATGGCCAGGCCTTGGCTCTATCCCCCTCTCCGATTAAGGCCAGTGCCCTCCCTCGACACAACTGTCACAAAACTGTGTTCTCCCACCATAACCCAGTTTTCCTTTGTCATCCTGAAAACCAGGACCCAGGGCCAAGTTCACCATGACCTAAGAGGGTCCCTTATCCACACCCCACATTGACCCTTCCTCCGCCACCCCTGAGAGCTGCTCCCCCCCAAACACACACACCCTCCCTGCTGCAGGGGGAACCGATAAACTCACTCACAGCAGGTGTGTGGACTTGGTGATGCAGAAGAGCATGGAGCTTGAACTTTCCAGGCAGCCATGCTGCCCAGGATGAATCTCTAATGAAGGGCTTCAGAAAGCTGGATTTGGAGGTTTCTGGGTGAGCCACCACTATGGAGACACAGGTCACCTCCAGGAACCCTCCTCAGGTTCAGTACAGTCAACGGGGCGTCTGAGCTCTGCAGTGTCACAGAGAGCGAGGGAGCCCAGGCCTGGCGGATGGCAAAGGCTGACAAGGGCTGGGACCGTCTCCTGGGGTTGGAACCGTGTCCCCCAGTTCCATGCCTCATCCTGAGCCCACAGACATGACCCCATCTGGAAATGGGGTCTTTGGCGATGTGATTAGGTAGCAGGAGGCCAAACTGAATGTGGGGGCAAGTCCTTACTCAACACAGGCAGCCTCCTTCCAAGGAGAAGAAAGACAGACACCGAGAGGGGACGGACACAAGAAGAGGCAGCAGTCGGGCTGTGCTGCCAGCCCAGGACCCCCATGGACTCCAGCCTCACTGGACCCCGCGGGCTCCCAGAGGGCCGGGACGGACACCCGGATGGGGACCTCTGGCCTCCGAGGCCGGGAGACACTGATCTGTTGTTTTAAGCCCCAATCTGTGACTTTTAGAGTGGAAGGAAGGACAGTCCGGACTCGGGACCTGCCGGGGAGTCCAGGGTGGGGCCACCAGGAGGGCCTGGAGCCTGCAGTCTGCCTGACCGGGGGGCTCTGCCTCGCTTCTCCGGGGTCTGTCCTCAGGGAGTGGCCTGCTGTGAACGCAGCCATCAGCACCCAAGGCCCACGGCAGGGGGAGGCACCCCCAGCCCCTACCTGCAGCCGGGAGCATGTGGGATCCCTTCAACCTTGTTCCCTGGGTTACCCAGAACCCCCGGCTGCCTGCTCGCGCTGCGGCTTCGGAAGACACGCTCCCACGCACCACCCCAGGAAGGTGGGCAGCGCTGGGAAGGCACCAGAGGAAACGCGCTGAGCTGAGCCAGTTCCTGCTGGAAGCCGTGGAGCTGTCCGAGGGTGCCCCACACTCAGCAGTAATTTGGAGGTGCACCCGCCAACACAACCCCCTGACAAGTAAGGGGTGACCTGCTTGTGTTCCTCGGCCACATGCTTATGTTGCGCCTCCCAGCAACTCCAGGTTTAAATTAGGGGCTGTTTCTCTGCTTGAGTGATCTGGGGAGCTGCCAGGTAGGCTTTCATAGCACATTAGGCAGGAGTGTCCTCCCCGCCTGTTGCTAGCCCCGAGTCCCCTGTGGTTGGCAGGATGATCGAGGCTTCTCCGCTTGCAGCAGAGTCACCAGGACTGGGCCTGCCCTGCCACAGTCGCTGTAAATGGACAAACGCACGAGGCAACTGGGTTCAGGTGCTGGATGCCGGGCAGAGTGGGTCCGTGCTCTCCCTTGGCTAGTGTCCCTCCCGGGCATGTTTCCCCTCCCAGGAGGGGAGCTCCAGCGGGACGAGTTCACTGAGATGAGGACACAGGTGCTCAGGGGGACTGCAGGGCAGGTGTCGCAGCTTGCCAGGGCTGCCGTGACAAATGTAACACACCATGGGTTTAAACAGCAGGAAGTCATTGTTGCACAGTCTTGGAGGCTCGAAGTCCAACGTCGAGGCATCAGGGCTTGCTTTCTTATGAGTCTCTCTCGTCCCAGCCATCCCCAAGGTCATGTGGCCACCTCTCTCCTGTGCAGGGTTTCTGCTGTCTTCTGCCTTCTACTTCAGGACCAACTTACTTTGCTTGTAAAGACCTCGGCCATGCAGTATTACAGTCCTCCCTTGTTCAGCTTGGCCTCACTCACGGTCCTCCCTCATTGAGGCTGGCCTCACTGATGGCTATGGTAACCCATGGCCTGAGCAAAACAGGCCTGCAGATCTTTGGTGCACAGCAGTCTGCATGACCTAGGCAGCTAAATGTTTAACCTATTGTCTTTCTAAGCCAGTAAAGAGAAAAAGGGTAAATTGACCTTAAAATGTAACTGTATGGGAAGCAGGCAGGAAGAGAGGGGCTCTTAGTCTCACAAAAAGAGCAAAATATAATTGTTCAAGTGTTATTCTAGTCCTTCCTGCACCACCCCCCAGGTCAGAGTGACCTGTTCCTGTATTTATGCTCCCCCCAACCTTAGGAGGGCCTTTGTCTCAAACCTTTATAAAAGGCTTTCTGTCCTCTTTGCATTGCTCAGTCGTCTTCCCTGTGAACGCGATGCCAGCCTGGCCTGGGAGAGCCGTCATGGTCTCTCCACGACTTCTCACCCTGTAAGTGAGCCCTGAATAAAAGTTCATGTATCAGAAAATGCTTGTTGTCTTCTTTGGCCTCTGGACTGGCAGGGCCCCCTTGGGCTGCGACAATGGTCCTCCCCCGTTCGGGTTGACCTCACTTATGGTTCTCCCTCACTCAGGTTGGCCTCACCTTAACTAATAACTGCATTTTCAGAGGTCCTGTTTACAAATGGGTTCACACCCGCAGGGACAAGGATTAAGACTTGAGCATGTCATTGGTGAGGGGTGTGATTCGATCCCCAACAGCAGGAAACAAGGGAGGAGGGAGCTGAGTTATGAAGGCCCCGGAAGTCTGTGGGGGCCCCCGAATGCCCTTATCTGAGACGGGCTTCCGAGTGTGCAGGGCAAGATTCCACAAGGCCAGCAAAGAGCCGCTACTGCAGGGGGCTGGGAGCTGAGCAGGAAGCAAGAGGCGCTCAGGCCAGGGAAAACCCAGCCCAGTCTCCCTGCAGCTCCACAAACGGTCGCCAAGAGCTCAGAAAGGCCAGGCCTTGGGGAGGAGAGACACTACACTAGGACTGGAGTGAAACCAAAACAGACCCTCAACAAACAACAAACCAGCCTCCTAACTGCTGCCAGAACAAAACTGACCACAGAAGGAGACATTTCTCATTCTACACATTGTCGGGGACACTTCCACCAGGTAGGGCCCTCTATATACATTCTCTCACATAATACTTAGGACAAAGAAGCAGACATGGGAAGCAGTTGGGAAATGTGACCCGTACTCAAGAAAAGAAAAATGAGTTAATTGAAGCAGACCCAGAGACATCCCCAATGCTGGGATTGGCAGACGAGGACATTAAAGCATCTACTACAAGTAGCTGCAGGACTCAGAGGAAAATAGGAGCAGAGGAGTGAAAACTGTAAAAGAGATCCAGATATCTAAAATACATGATTTCCAAAATGCAAATTCACTGAATGGGCTTAAGAGAAATAAAGCAGGTAGTGATAGGAAGCATCCCATCTGAAGAAGAAGACAAAAAAACATTTAAAAAGAATAGCACCTCAGTAACCTGTGGGAAAATGCTAAGTGTTTATCATATATGGAATCCCAAGGGAAAGGTGAGAAAGAACAGGGGAAAATTATCTGGAGAAATGACAGCTCCGAGCAGAGGTGGCCCAGGAGAGGGGCCAGGCAAAGCCGGGCATCCCTGCCCCATGCTGACTGCTCCCACGGCCCCTCCGCTCGGGAGACCCACCGGGCAGACTCCAGCTGTGCAGGGCGGTCTGACGGCTCTCCCCACCAGTCCTCTTCTCCCTTCTCCGTCCACAGTAGTCCACTCTGATAAAACGTGTGCACTCCCCACTCCATCCTAGCATCTGTTCCCCAGAGAAGCCAACCTTCTTCATTTCTTTAAAAACAACAGACTTTTTAAAGTAAAAATAATAACATTGCATTTTAGAGTTATAATGTATGTAGAAGTTAAACACATGACAACAATTCCTTAAAGGATGGGGTTAGTAGATTAGACTATTGCTAGGTTCTTACATTTTCTGTGAAGGAATAAATGGACTATGATAAGTTATGGATATTTATTACAATCTCTAGAATAACTACTAGAAAATAATATAAAGAGGCATAGCTAAAAGACCAGTAGAAGAACTAAAATGAAGTTATATGTGTGTGTGTGTGTGTGTGTGTGTGTGTGTGTGTGTATAGAGAGAGAGAGAGAAGAGAGAGAATAAATATATTCAATTAGCCCAAAAAAGGTGGGAAAGGAAGAACAGAAGAATGAAACAGGAGAATTTTTTTAAATAGTGATCTATGACAATTAGAAAACAAATAGCAGATGGTGGATTGATAGCCACCCAAATCAATAATTGCATTAAATACACATACAAGCAGAGACTGCCAGGCTCAGTGAAAACCCAAGAGCCAACTATTCACTGTCTACAAGACACGCACTTAAAATATAAACACATGGACAGGTTGAACATTAAAAAGACAAAAAAAGATACTGTCTGTAACATGAGAAAGCTGCTGTGGAATATCAGCATCAGACCGAGTAGCATTACCAGGCATAGCGAGGGGCATTTCATGATGATAAAAGGCTCATCTGTCAGGAAGACTTAAAAATCCTAAACGTTTCTGGCTGTTGGGGATTGAATCGTGTCCCCACAGACGGCGAGTTCCGGTCCCAGCCCGGCCTGTGGTTGTAGATCCGTTTTCAGCAGGACCTTTGAAGATGTTGTTAGTTAAGGTGCCTAAACTGAATGAGGGGTGGCTGCAGCCCAGGAGCCAAAGTCCTTGTGAGCAAAGGAAGTTGGACAAGGGAAGAGAAGCCACAGGGAGCAGTGGGAAGCTGGAAGTCAACAGACCCAGAAGAGAAAGGAGAAAGGAGGAGCAGCCAAGTTCCAAGAATCACCAGCAGCTGGCCCCAGAATGCCAGTCTCCAGGGAGAAAGCATCGCCACGCCAGTGCCTTGATTGGGACTTTATGTAGGTTCAAAACTGTGAGCTGTGAATTCCTGTTGCTTCAGTCAACTCATTGTGTGATATTTCTTTCAGAAGCTTGGAAACTAAAGCCAAATGACCTGACAGAGTTTCCAAATACATGAAACAAAAGCTGACAGAACTGTTTTCTTAGCTTCCCAGTGTCCTCGGCATTTCCAGAGCTGACCACGAAGTACCGGGTTGACAAGTCCCCAGAAAGGAAGGTCACAAACCTGACGGAAACCACACCTGTTTTACCTGCCAAATAAACATGTGGAGAGAAATTCAGTGAGGCCCTCACAGGGCTCAACATGCTTGGGCAAAAACATAATGAAGAATTATGCAAACAAACACACACATGTTGGTATAAGTATACGTATGACATATGCATATGTGTGTTTAGTCACAGGAGTCATGGTCTCTGAAGCCTCGGTGACAAGGAGCTCATGAATTCTGAAATACAGGGTGAGCCCGAGAGCCGATCAACACATAACCTTCTCTTGTGTGTTTCTGTTTAAAGACTACTTATTTGATATATTTTGTTGATTTATTAACTTTGAACTCTCAGCCAACAGCACTGTCACTCAGGGCTGAACAAAGCCAAACACACACCTGTGCTTTCTCCACCAGGCTCGTCCCAGCCCCTTGCCCTTACACCAGACAGCGCCACAGCTGTACCTGTGGAGCCATTTTACAGTGGAATCACCAAAAAAGCACAAAAATGCACAACAAGTGGCACTAAATATTGCACAGAAAGGACACTTGTTTACAGGATGAGAAGGAAGCAAGCAGGGAATGGGCCATCGGGCGACTCAAATCTTTCGCCACTCAGTGCGTGGCCGCAAATGAGGGAAGCATCGCAAGCACTGATGTGCAGACTTCGAATAAATGTTGGCTCGTTGGTGAATTTACTAATGTGGAATTTGTGAGCAAAGAGGAAAGGCAGTTTACGCATCTACATATAATTATATTTGCACCTGCCACCCATCCCCAGGGCGTGAAGGCAAAGCCCAAGAAATTGCAAGGAAGGCCCCCCAGTTCCTCATGGGGTGCCTCACCCTGGGGGCAGGGGAGGGGTAGGTGGCAGTGGGGCCCTGCCAGGCGCCCTGGGTGCCGGGACTCGGGGTGAGTGAAAAGGGGCCACCCTGCTCCAGGGGAGACAGCACCATGCGGAAGCACCTGGTCCTGGGAGCGGGCAACAGCCGAGTGTGGGCCCCAGGAATCTCACAAAGGCCAGAGACCTCCCTGTATGGGGCACCCCGGCCTTGGCAGAAACCAAGCCTCTCTCCACCCTCATCACTCTTGCCTCATTTTCAGTTCCATGTCACCCCAACAGCATGAGACATCAGATTCCCAGAATGCTCCTCCTGACGAGACAAAACTCACTGGGCGGCCCGAGTGCAAACACCCTCAGCTGGGCCTGCGAGGGGGCAGAGCCTGGGCACCCGCAGACCCTCGCACAAATGCATACTCTGCCCCCACTCTGGGGGCATCAGGCCAGATGTGGCAAACGGGCCGCAGCGTGGCCAAGTGTCTCAGAGACCTCAGAGAGGCCCATGGTCAGAGTGGACCACCCCACACAGTGCATTCAGGAAGGAGACTGTGCTTCAATGCACCTCAGTACATGAAAGTAAAGCCACTTCTCTTGGTTGAACCATAATCACAAGTTGCTTGGACTCCCTCAAAAGCAAAACTGAAATTAGCACAAATGCAGCGCCTCAGGAGGCCAGCCTCCCGGAGAGTTCTGCCTGGGAATAGTTCCGGGTGGCAAGAAGGGAAAGGACAAGAAAGGAAGCTGAAGGCCAGCGTGGGGGAGGCACTCAGAGAAGTTCCGACCCCCAGAGGGTCCTCAGCTCTGGGGCAGCTCAGAAACAGCCATGGCACGGCTTCCTTCCCAGGGGAGACATGGCCTTCTGTACCACCCTTCCCCTAGAAGGGACAAATGGGGACACGGTGCTTACCAGGGATCAAGGCCGTGGGCCAGGCCCCATCGGAGGACAGAGACAAGGAAAGCAGTGTTGCTTCCTGCCCCGGGAGGTGACGTTGATTGTGGTGTATAACTTGGCAAAATGGGAATGATTTCAGATTTAAGGACGTCCCTTCTCAGGGATGCTTTGGATCGCCTCCCCCAGCTCCCCCTAAAAACATGGACTGGAACCCCATCCCCTGCTGATTCTGTTTCTGAAAACATCCAACACGTGCGAACAGCATCCCCCGGCATCCCCCAGGACCCCGGCTTCACGGGGCTCCCCCACAGGGGCAGCTGCTGCCAACTGGCCTCCCCGGGAACCTACCGCATGGGTTTCTCCTGAAGTTCAGGCTAAAACAGCCAAGCCGACCCAGGGGCATGTGCTCTGGCTGGGGTCACAGGGTCAAAGGGAGGAGGTGCCCGTGACCACCCGGGCCAGCAGTGAGCACCTGGGACCCACCTCACGCCAGTCCCAGCAGTGCGGGGAGGGGGCACCGAGGGCAGAGCCATTGGGTCCTGAAGCGGGACAGGGGGAGTGGGGGTCAGGGGCGGTGGCCAGGGAGGTGGTCGGGGCCAGTCAGAGGGGCTGGGGATGGTGGGGCGGTCGGGGTCTGGCCCTCTGCTCTGAGTCCAGTAGAAGGTGCCGATCCTTTTTGCGGTGTAGATGTCAGATTCCTGCAGAAGATTTGAGTTGGGGAAACCATGCCGGAAGGCAGCTTTAAACCCTGACTGTAGCTGGATCTTCTTATTGTCACCAGAGATGAATGGAGGCTCGGAGAGGCCAAGGGCAGTGGGGGCTTACCCCACCAAGGGAGGGACCCCACTGGACTGGCCAGCTGCTCCCCAGGAGACGCCCCAGCCCTCCCTTTGCTCTGGGGCTCCCCCAGCACGAGGACGGGCCTCCGCATCAGCCACATCTGTCCAGCAGAAGGAGGCGACTCACTCTGCGTTCCCTGTGCTTCCTGTGACAACAGTAACAAATCACCAAAACCAGCTCAGGCCCATTCCCCCACCTCTGCAGGCCACAAGTCCCTGCTGGAGCTGTGGCTGGGCCTGCTCCCCAGGTGTCTCCCCAGATCCTGGCTCCGCCGCCCCCACAGCCTGTCTCCCTGTGCCTCCCCTCCCCTCCCCTGTGCCTCTTGCACCACCCAGGGTGCCTGTTTCCTAACAAGGCCATCTCACAGCCTCCGGGGTTGGGGGCACAGGCAGGCCTTTGGGGGCTGCCATCCAGCCCACCTCAGCCCCCAGGCCTGGGCATCAACACCCGGAGCCTCCTACCCCCCAGTGCAGCCCACCGGATACATGCTGCCCCCAGGGCTGAGGTCAGGGGGCTCCACAGCGACCCTCCCCACAGGAAAGGGGGACAGGAAGGCATGCAGGGCGGGTCCGCAGACCCCACAGCACGGCCAGGTGACAAACGCTATTTAGTTATCAAGTTCAATCGTATTAAACTCACACCGCGCTTTTTAAGATGCAAAGTCTGATTCACAGCAGTGACCTTCCCACTTGGCAGCAGCCCCTGCTCCCCCCAGGAGAGGGTGGTGGGGGTGGGAGTAGGAGTCTCTAAGCTGGCCCACCGCCATCAACACCTTCCTGCAGCATCTTTCCCTTTACTGCCACAGAGAGTGCTGGGCCCTGTCTCGCTGGGGCGCTCACCGCAGTGTCTCCCCAGAGCCCAGACCCATTTCCCCTAAGCTCTGACCTGCATCAGCGCTACGTGTCCAGGAGGTGGCTCAGACCCCCCACTGGACCACAGCGGATGTGCAGGACCGCCTGGCAAAGAGCCGGAGGAAGGAGAGCTGGCTCCACCCCTGCCCTGCAGCTCCACCCCTCACCCACCATGGCTCTGCCCCTCACCCACCATGGCTCCACCCCTCACCCACCCACCTGCTGCAGCTCCACCCCTCACCCACCATGGCTCCACCCCTCACCCACCCACCCACTGTGGCTCTGCCCCTCACCCACCGTGGCTCCACCCCTCACCCACCCACCTGCTGCAGCTCCACCCCTCACCCACAGTGGCTCTGTCCCTCACCCATCATGGCTTCTCCCCTCACCCACCCACCTGCTGAGGCTCCACCCCTCACCCACCATGGCTCCACCCCTCACCCTCTGTGACTTTGCCCCACCCTTCCTGCTGAAGCTCCTCCCCCTTCCCACCTGCGCGGACCCCTGGTGGCCCCAGACCACCTGGTAACCTGTGGGTGTGGAAGGAGAAGGGAAGATGTCGGTGACCAGGACCTGGTGACAGGACTCCAGAGCCTGTCTCTGGCCTAAATGCCGGAACGGGCCTGGACGTGCATCACAGCTCAGTGCCCAGGAGCTGACCCAGGCCAGTGGCTCCCGGGGGCTACAGCCCTTCCTTTCCCGCCTGCCCCGGCCCCTCCATTTCACTTTGCAGAGCAGTGGGGGGTGGGGGGTGGGGGAGGGTAAAGACTTGGGGAGTTTCCCGGAAAGGCTGCCTGTCTTCTGGGCCTTGTAGACCTGTGCTCCCCAGGCAGGCTGACCCCAGAGTGTGCCGGCAAGTGTGTGGGTATCAGCTAACTCAGCGTTGCGCCCACCAGACCCCCTGAAGCTGAGCTGTGTCCTAGTGGGAGCCTGAGCCGGGAGTCCAGGGGTGGACTGTGGGTGAAGCAGGTGTGGCTGCCCCCCGGGTCGGAGAAGTCCACCAGATCTTCACATGGGCCTCAGCTCAGGGTGGCCAACTCGCCGAGGGCCGGCCTCCTGCCGGACACTGACCCAGGTGCCTGAGGTGTGGCCACAGGAGGGCGTGGCCTCTGGGGACACCAGCGTGAGCCCAGGGGCCTGGTAAATCACCTCTCGTGCATCATAGAAGTTTCCAAAGTTTCCATGAACAAATCATTCTCTGTGGGAACGGGAATGGGAAATGGGAAGGATTTCCAAGAAAGGGTTTTGAAGGGTAATCAGGAGTTTGCCAGGGATAGAGAGGAAAGGGTAAAGGACATGGCCAGGTGGAGGCCAGAAGCAGCCGGCCACGAGGGGCCCCCGGGGCCAGCACTGTTGAGGCAGGACATGTGGAGGATGGGACGGAAGGCGGCCGGGAGGCTGTCAGGGCCAGAGGCTGGGCACATGTGGGCTCGTGGCAGGCAGCAGCCAACAAGGACCAGGGCTTCCCCACTCACCACTCAGTGCAATACCCTCGCTTGGCCCCATGGCTCCCCAGCTCCAGCCAGTCCCCACCCCAGCCTCTCAGGCACCCCTGAGGACCAGGACGTGGTGAAACCACAGACCGTGGTGCGGTCCCTGGCCCCCAGAGCTCTTCTCTCCCCACCCGCCCGCCTTGCTCCCCCTGGACTCTATGACCTGGTGGGGGCACGTGGCTGGGCCCAGCCCCTGGAACATGCTTGCAGGTGAGTGCACCCCCCAGCCCGGCCAGGGACCCCCTGCCCCCTCCCTCCCTGCCTGCTCCTTTGTTGAGTGGAGCCCCATGGGACTGCCCCGACACAGAAATTGGCCTGAAATCTGGGCGCAGCTTCGCACCTGCATGGCCAACCCAAGATCCCCATCAAAGGTGGGCTCTTGAGGGGCAAACCTGCTGTCTCCTGTGCATTTCCATGTCCCCCAGGTGCGCGAATGGAGGGAGTGCAGGATGGACACCGGAAGGTAGGCACCCTGCTGCTGCTGAGTGGGAGCCCTTCACCTGGTCCTCACCTGCATCCTCCTGTTCTCTGTATGGTTTTCTTGTGTTTGGAAGCAGCACAAACCCCTCCTCTCCTCCCCCTGCTGCAGGAGCAGTCCCGGGGGCCTGGATGCCCCCTCAGGAAAATGGAGCCCCCTGTGTGACTGAGGCCGCCTCAGGAGCCCCAGCCAGGCTCTCGCAGGGGCTGGCATGGAGCCGAGCGGCTCGGCTGGCACCACTTGACCATCCAACAAGTCACGTGGAGAAGGAAATTGTAAGAAATGAGCAGCCAGTGCCCGGTACCCCCCTTTAGGAGAGGGCAGAAGTAGTTTCCGGGAGGTTGGACTTCATCGCGGTGACCCCGGGTGACTTCCATTGCAAAACTGAAGGCTGCTGCTTGGTTGGAGGGCACGCCCGAGAAGGGGACCCACTCTGCAGAGACGCTCGCTGCAGACAGAATTGATTGACTTAGGAGGGTCACACTGGAGTAAGGTGGTCCCTCAATGCAGGGGTGTCCTGATAAGAAGAGAGGACAGACAGACACATCCATATGATGCAGAAGGGCTGCTGCTGCAAGCCACGGAGCCCCTGGGGCCAGCAGAAGGGGCCTCCCTGCAGGCGTCTGGGGGCGCGGCCCTGCCACCCCAACTTCAGGCTTCTGTGGTTTGAAGTCCCCACGTCTGTAGCTCTTTGTCCGGCTGCCACAGGAAACAAGACAGCGGCAATTTGGGTAGTGAACAGAGCTCAGTGCCCACTCCGGCCTCCAGGCTGCCAGCAGCCAGGCAGCAGCCACCTCGTGGGCACCAGCCCTGACAGAAACCCACTCCCCTTTCAAAGGGGCTGAGCACCACACACACCCCATCTCCCACCCCTGGGCCTGAATCTGCGTTTCCTGGAAAACAGAGCATCTGTGGCAACCAGTCCCACAGTGAGCCTGCCCTGTCCCCCCTGGAGGGTGGGAGCCTGGGGCTGGGCCCCCATCCAACACCATGAGGAAGGGGTGGTCCCCCGGCTCCCACCCCCTCACACCAACCCAGCTCTCACCCCCTCGCACAGAGCCACTTTCTGATCAGAGCTCCCCGTGGAGAACTTTCTAGAAGGAAGCGCCAGACTGATGAGAGTGTCCAGACTGCAGGACAGATGCATTTCTCAGGAAAGAGCAAGTTGGCATCTGGTTATTGAATAAAGAGAGAAGGTGGCAGAAATGCTGTTGAGATGGGACAGCTCGAACCAGGGACTGTGAGCCTCGCCCCAGCTCCCGGGGAGGGTGTGGGGCTCCCACAGCTCCGGGCTCCCCTCAACTGGACGTCAAATATCAAAAGGGACATGCCGGCCGGCACCTGTACCCAGGAGTAGTGCCCCCCAGGGTCAGGATGAGCCCCCCACCAGGGCCTCCAGCCCCCCAGCTTGGGGAGAGACAGGGGTACGGCCCTTACTACCCTCTAAGGACAGGAAGTTTGATTTATTTTCCCTTAACACAAGCTGCAATGGAGAAAAATGATGAAATTGATTTGTTTGCCCCTTACCTTAACAAAGCAACCAGAGACTCATGAACAGTTTTAGCCTATGTGTAAAGCAGCCCTCAGGGGTGGACTGGGGGCTGCTCCTGAAGTCCCGTGACTCCAGGGGACAGAGGATGGGCTGCCACGCGGCAGGGGAAGCCCTGGGCGGCGGGGTCCCTGGCAGTGACGCCACAGCAGGCAGCCTGGGGGCTCATTTACCCCCACCCCCACTGTGTACACTAGGGCCCTCTGGTCTTTTCTCCATCAGATGAGCAAATGCACAGCAGGTAGCTTCCTGCCTCATTCTGTGGCCCCATTTCTTAAGGACCCCCTTCCCGCAGCACATCAAAGTCTCTTCAGTTGGAATAAAGTGTCTTCTGTGTGCTGAGGGTCCCCTCTGGGGAGCAGAGCAGGGGTAGGCTGAGCGCAGGGCCCCCCGGCTCCCCTGCCTCTGGGGGTGTGGGCATGGGGGGACACAGCCCCTCCATCCCCCGGGGGTCCGCCAGCCTGGCTCCCTATCACCCCACAAAGCCCCAGCTGCCCTCGGCACCCCCCCGGGGGTGAAATAGCATCTGTGCACCCCAATTTGCTCAGCTGTAAGATGGGGGTGATGAGGAAACATTCCGGACACACACTAGGGTGTTGTGGGTAACCAAGTCTTTCATGTTACTTAGACGGTATCTAGGGTGGTGACCTGGAATGCTGGGCCGCAGGCACGCCCTGTAAAGGTATGTGTCTTGTGACTATGAGCACAACGTTAACCCTTGTCCTGAGCCTAGATTACCCCTTCTGATGTAAACCTAGATTACCCCTTCTGATAAGCACATCCTTTCTGATCTCCTGAAACAAATAAATACCTGGAGCAAAGGTGTACTAGTATCCACTCAGCACACGATGCTAATGGGTCCCCTGCTCCCTTAACTCTTACCTTCGTGTCTGTCCCATTCCTGCGCCGCCCTGGCAGCGATAGGGTGTGAGCGGACACGCCTCTGTGGGAAGTACACGCAGCATGAGCTGTTCATTAGCGAAATTTAGTGATTAAGGAAAACCAGTGGTGCTGACAGTGGAGCTGGGATTTGGCGACGTTGTCCGATAAATAGAGACGCAGCTCCCCAGCTGCGGCCCCTGCCCTTTCCGATGGGCGGGTTCCTCAGCCCCTCGCCCCCAGCCCAGGCCGCGTCGCTGCGCGTCCACACGAGGGCGCTGCCGGGCAGCTCAGGGGGCGGCGCCGCGGGCGGAGCGGCCGTGGGACCCCGGAGGGGCCTGGGGTGGGACTGAGGGCTTGGATCTTGGCCAATCAAAGCAGACACCCGCTGGAGCCCTCCCCCACCTGCTGTTCCAGATGTGGGGGTCCTGGGGGGAAAGCAGGGTGCCCTGGGCAGCGACTGTTACGGAACCGCAGGGAAGTGCGATGGTTTCCTGTTTAATCTCGGCTCCGCCGGCTGCAGGAGGGGAGGGTCCCCCTGGACTGCACCTAAGCGATCCCTGGCCCCCTGCGGGATTCCCCACCGCGGGCTCCCGTGGGCTCCAGGGGCTGCCCTCCCTCCCACCGCACCCGACCACCCTCCCGGGCCGCGCAGTCCAGGTCGAAGGAGCGATCCCGCTGGGGATGGGGTCCCCGTCTCAGGACCTGGCAGCCTGGGGTCCTGGCAGAGAAGGGCTGTGGGGGCAGGGGCGCCTCGACGAGCAGCACAGCCCAGCAGGCGGGTAGCCAGGGCCTCAAATCCCACAGGCCCACGCGGGGCCTTCTCCCAGCTCCTCACGAGGGGCCTGGCCACAGCCACCACGTCCAGCCGCGGGCAAGGGCCCAACTGATGTGGCCTGACACGGGGTCCTCAGGCGTCCCGGGGTCCACACCCTTGACCAGACCTGGGCCAGAGCCATGCTGGGCTGCAGGAGGGGCCGCCAGAACCCTCCCTCCGGCCTCCATGGTGTGAACCCCCGAGGGGCTCATCCACGGGGGCCTGGCGGGAAAGGGGGTCAGCTGCTTTTCCAACCCTCCTGCAGCATGGTCTGGGCTGGCCGGCCCACCAGCAAGGGCCTCTCCTCCACTTGCTGCCTCCAGCAGGGATGGGGCTGCCCCCCACCCACAGCCGTATCCCAGCCCTCATGACAAACCCTTTTGAAACACCCTCTGAGTGCACCAAGAGGCCACCCCACAGCCAGCAGCACCTGCCCAGCCCCCACCCCAGGGGAGTATAGCATCTCGGCAAACAAAACCCCAGATGATGGGGGGCCCAGTGAGCACCCCAGGCCCAACCCAAGACAGGGGAGGACCAGTGAGCCAGAGAATCAGCCTCCAGACCCCCAAAACAGGCACAGAGCCAGTGGCAGCCGGAGCTGACCAGCCGAACCCCAAATGTGGGGCAAACGACTCACTCCCCAAGGGGCAGGGTGGCTCCAAAAGGTCCCAGACCCCTGTGGGGAAACCACTGAAAAATGGAATCACCTGCCAGCCAAAGAAATTCTCCCCACAAATGTAGGAAAAAAAAAAGAAAAAGAGAACAGTGCTACTGTTGAGGGAGCACTAAAGCAGCCCAGGACACCCCAGCAGGCTGCGACATGTTGCATCAGATCTGCAGTGGATTCTGTCTGACATGCCCCCTCCTGCAGGCCAGACAGACAGACGATAACTGGGGGTGGGGGGTGGGGACTGGGCAGCACCTCCCGTCACAGCCAGTTCTTCCTCAATTCACCTCATAACTGGGGTGTCTGCCTGAGGTGGTTTGAAGCTATGTGTACCCCAGAAAAGCCTGTTCTTAGACCTCACCCACTCCTGTGACGTGGACCACGATGAGGCTAGGTGAGGTGAGGCTCACCTCAGTCAGGACAGGTCTAAATCCTCCTTCAAGAGCCCTTCACAAGAATGAAGTTCAGATAAAGAGAGAGAGGAAGCCAGGAAGCAAGAAACTGAAATCGAGAACCCTGAGGAGAACGGAGAGATCAGCAGATGCCACCATGTGCTGTGCTTTCCATGTGTCCGAGGCAGAGGACCCAGCCGTCCCAGGAAGAAAGACCCGCCTCGATGAAGCCTTGATTTGGACATTTTTCCAGCCTCTAAATTGTAAGACAGTAAATTCCCATTATTTAAGCCAAACTATTTCTAGTTTCTGCTTTCAGCAACCTAGGAAACTAAAACAGGTTTTAGTACCAGGGTAGTGGGTGCTGCTGTTGCAAATACCAAAAACATAGAAACCGCTTTTTGGGTCATGGGCAGAGGCTGGAAGAATTGCGAGGCGCTGGATGGAAAAGGCTAGATGGCTGTGAGGAGATGCTGGTAGAGATATGGACTTCTAGTGAGGCCGTAGAAGGAAATGATGAATGTGTCATTGGAAACTGGAGGAAGGGTGATCCTTGTTTGAAAGTGGCAGAGAATTTGCTAATTTAAGTTCTGATGTCTGACGCAAGGCAGAATTTGAAAGTAACGGGCTTGGATGTTTACCTGAGGAGATTGCCAAACTAAACGTGGAAAGTGCAGCCTGGTTTCTCCTTGAAGCTCTTAGTAAAATGCAAAGGAAAGGGATAAGCTGAGAACTGAGCTCCTGGGCACAGAGAAACCAGAAAATGATGGCTTGGAAAATTCTGAGCATCTGGAAAGCAAGTCCCCAAGGAACAGTGCTCCATGTGGGGGGTTAACTGAACATGGCTCCAGTTGCCATTCCAGTGCAAGTCAGGATTGGAGATGCAGTTATCCAGGAAGGATTTCTGGAAAGTTCTTTTGTCTGATGGTTGGGACCCCGGTGTACTGCATGAAAAACTGACAAATTTTTTGTGAGATCTGTATGAATGGAACCACTGCCAGCCTGGACTAAAAGGGACAGACTGAAGGAAAAATCACTTCAAAGGCAGAACCGTGGAAGCTGAGGTCTGGACCAAAGACAGCTTCTCAGGTCGGGAGAGCAGACCCCACGAGTGGAAGAGGGGAGTCTACCCATGAGCTGAAAGAGGGCTGGCCTTCTGCCCTTTGTTCAGGAAGAGGGCTGCTGCCCCCGGCTCTCAGGGGGTGGCACCTTCACCCCAGTGTTCGCAGAGAGTGTGGTCACCGCACAAACCCTTGGCAAGGGTGGGGCTGCCAGAGGACAAAATTTTCATGCAGAGATGACTCAGACATGGAAACTGAAGGGGTGGTCCCTACAGGGTTTCAGAACTGTTCGGGGCCCCTGACCCCTGTTTTCCCCCTATTTTCTCCCTCTGGGAATGGGAATGTTTACCCTATGCCTGTCCCTCCTCTGTGTACTGGAAGCAGATGACTTCTCCAGGTTTCCCAGGTCCACAGATGGAGAAGAATGTGCCCAGATCACACCCAGAACTGGCTTTGATGAGACTTTGTACTAAGCCTTGTTACTGAAAGGACTTAAGGCTTTTGGATATCGTAATGGAATGAATGTATTTTGCATATAGAAAGAACATGCCATCTGGGGGTCCAGAGGGTGGATTGTGGTGGTTTGAAGCTGTGTGTACCCCAGAAAAGCATGTTCTTAAAGCTAATCCAGTCCTGTGGGTGTCAACCCATTGTAAGCAGAACCTTTTGGTGAGGCTACTTCAGTTAAGGTATGACCCACTTCAGTCAGTGTTCTGGTTTGCTAATGCTGCCTGCTCATTTGCTAATACTGCCCTTATGCAAAATACCAGAAAAGGATCGGCTTTTGTAAAGGGGGGGTTGTTTGGTTACGAAGTTACAGTCTTAAGGCCATAAAGTGTCCAAGATAAGGCCTCAACAATCAGGTACCTTCACTGGAGTATGGCCACTGGCGTCTGGAAAACCTCTGTTAGCTGGGAAGGCACGTGGCTGGCATCCAGTTGCTCCCAGGTTGCATTTCAAAATGTTGCTCTTGCGGCATTTTGTCCTCTCTTAGTTGCAGCTGCTCTTCAAGATATCACTCTCTGTTGCTCTGAGCTCCTTCTGTCTGTGAACTTCTTTATACGACTCCAGTGATCCACCTCCAAAGAAATTATCCAATCAAACGTTTTACTCACAGTTGATTTAGTCACATCTCCGTGGAAACACTCAATCAGAAGGTTCCAAGCTAATCAACACTAATAAGTCTGCCCCCACAAGACTGCATTAAAGAATATGGCTTTTTCTGGGGGACATAATATATACAAACCAGCACACTGCCATTCTGCAAAATACCAAAAATGGATTGGCTTCTATAAAGAGGATTTATTAAATTACAAATTTGCATTTCTAAGGTCATAAAATGTCCAAACAAAGGCACCAACAGTAGGGTGCCTTCACTGGAGAACACTGATGGTGTCTGGAAAACTTCTGTTAGCTGGGAAGGCACACGGCTAATGTCCACTGATCCTGGGTTGTGTTTCAGCTCCTCTCTCAGCTCCTGTGCATTCTTGGTTCTTTCTCCCAGGACATTTCTCTCCAAGCAGCTGGGGGTCTTGTCCTAGCACATCCTGGGGCAAACTCTGGGCTTCATCTCCCAGCCAATGTCCCTCTGTCTGCATCTCCAAGCATCTCCAAGTGTCGTTGTCAGCAAGTGTCTGGGCCTGTGTGGCTCTTTTTAAAGGGCTCCAGTAAACTAGTCAAGACCTATGCTGAATGGGCTAGGCCACACCTCCATGGAAATAATCTAATCAGAGTTGTCACCTACAGTGTGTGGGTCACATCTCCATGGAAACAACCTAATCTAGATATCCCACAAGACTGGATTAAAACATGCCTTTTGGAGGCACATAATATATCCAAAACTGCACAGTCAGAGGGGTCTTAACCCTCTTACTGAAGTCCTTTATAAGAGAATGAAATTCAGACAAAGAGAAAGCCGGGAAGCAAGAAACTGAAATCAGTGAAACCTGGAAGAGAAGGGAGAGACAGGCAGATGCCACCACATGCCTGCCATGTGGCAGAGGAGCCCAGGATCCCCGGTGTTCAGGAAGAAAGCATTTCCTCCGTGATGCCTTGATTTGCACTTCTCTCGGCCCCAAAACTGTAAGCTAAAGCATTCCTGTAGTTTAAGCCCACCTGTTTCAGGGTATATGCTGGAGCAGCCTAGGAAACTAAACTACCACCTGGTTAGCTAATCGTGGTTATCCAAAGGAAAGGTGAACTTGGACCCAGGTGCCTAAGTTAAACTCCCGTGGAGACAGCAAGGCAAGGTGCCGTGTTCTTTCACATTTCCATTTCCATCTCCCTGTTTCCATCTCCATGGAGATGGCTCCAAGACACTGAAGAAAGACCTGCCTGGGTTGCAAAATTTGCAAGAGGCTTATTAAGCTTTGAAATAGGTTTACATACATCTCACAGGGACAGAGGAAAAATTTAGAATTCTCAAGGAAAGCAGAGGAGGGAGAATTCTCTTTCCCTTTTGACATGAGGAAAAAAAAATTTTTTTACCTTACCCCACCCCCAGCACAGTGCACTGATGATTTTTTATTTTTATTTTATTTTATTACCCCCATGCAATACCCACACAGACAGTGGCACCCAGGACAACCCCCAAACAAGTCAGCAGCCCTTCCCATGGCAGAGCCTGACCAGGGGGATGAGGGGAACCCAACAAGCAACCTGTAACCCCAATCCAAAAACCAGGGCAATGGCGGCACTCCACTTGCCAAGTCCCAGCTGGTGAGTGCAGCAGCCCTGAGAAGGACCCTCACCCTCACCCGGGACCCAGGAGCCCCCGTCTCCCCACAGCAAGCAGCACCCCCTCCCAGCCCAGCCCGAAGCCCAGAGCCAGGAGGAGGCGGACTGGTCCAGGCAGGGACCCCCGCCCACCCCTCCTGCACAGCTGCCCTCCCCGCCCCCTCTGGACAGGCCCTTGCACCTGCTCTAACACAGGGGGGTCTGGGTGGGAGGACACCGAGAGGACGAAGACAGCAAATAGGGTGAAGGAAGGCCTCGGGGTCCTCTGCCAGCCCCCAGTCTCTGTCTCAGCCAAGCCCCAAGCCCCGGGAGAGGTGGGGGAGGGGGGCTGGGGCAGAGGGGGAGGAAGGGAAGGTTCTGGTATGGAGGGCAGAGAAAGCCACTAGATTGAAAATGTGTGGCCTCCCTGTGCTGGGGAATCCCCAGGCACTAGGAGCTGCCCCCTCTGCCCAGGCTGCCCAAGGTCCCCCCCAGTTTCCTCCCTGCAGGTTGTGTGAGCTGTGGCTGGGCCAGGGGGTGTCTTTCAGGTGGGGGTTGCCGTGTGGGAGGGAGTTAGGAGCTGAGGACCACCCTCCAGAGTGATTCTGCCCCAGGAGGCAGGCAGCTGGCCTCGGGTGGCCTTTCCCCTGCAGGCCGTCCCCCTCTCCTGAAGCTCGCAGGGGTGCACCCCCTGGTGGCCTCGCAGTTCACAGCTTGGGCAGAGCCCTGCCCCCCTCCCACCTGGACCCTGGCAGCATGCCGAGTCGCCCCCCCCAATTACCCCCCCAAGCCTTGGCGGGTGCTGTGACTGGGACCGTGTGAGCTCGCTCCTGGGACCCCCTGCCTGAGAGCAGCCCGGTGTCCCCGCTTCCAGCGCACCTCGGGGTGGTCACCGTTTATGGCCGAGGATGGAAAGGCACGGCTGGAGCTGGCCCAGCACGGTGGCCACGGGGCCTCTCGGGCACATCCTCTTAGGGGTGTCCGCTGGGCCACAAGACGCCTGTGCGCAGAAATAGGGGGGAATGGAAATGGGGCGGCTGGCTCCGCCTTCCTGGAGCCACCTCCACTCAGGGCTGCCCATCGGGGCTGCTGTCCCTGCCCAGCACGGGGAGCCTGGGCGCCCCTCACAGCGCCAGGCGTCCCGAAATACAGACGGACGGAGGTCGGGAGAGGGCAAGGGGCCTGCCTGGGAAAGGCTGCCCTGGACCGGGCCCTGCACCCACATCTCACCCCGCACCCGCCCTGCGCCCGACCCCCGCATCCTGCCCACACCTTCCTCAGCCCGGCCCCGCTGCTGGTGTGTCCAGGGACCCAGGACCGCCTCACGCCCCCGGCACTCTGGGGACGGCAGGAAGCACGCGGCCCTGGGAGCCTCAGTTTACTCTTTGTACACTGCCAGAGTGGGGGCACTCACGAGCACATGCCAAAGACACGAGCTAGCGGGGTCCCCTCAAGGACACTGGCCACCCGTGGGGACCAGCGTGGAAACATTTTCATGACAAATGAGAGTGAGGAGGCCTGGGTGCCCACCCAGCGTCTGCAGGGTCGTGTCCTCTCACTCTCAAGCCCCCCGTGGCGCTGCCCATGGCCCCCACTCCCCAACCCTCAGGCCTCCTCGCTCCCCAGAAACTCCCTGAAGGGGTCACCCTGACCTGACATTCCCAAGTGGGGAGCGTCCCCTCGGCCTCACCTCACTGAGCTCTCCGGAACAGCTTCCCCTGGCCCAGCAGGGACCACCCCTCCTTCCCGAGCCCACCCCTCCCCTACAGATTTTGATAAAAAAAGAAGGTGAGGGGAAGACCTGTGAGTGTGGGTGTGCGAGCGTGAGTGTGAGAGAGTGGCTGTGTGTGAGTGTGGGTGGGTGTGCATGAGAGGGAGGGTGAGCGTGTGGGTGCATAAGTGCGAGTGGTGTGTGAGTGTGCATGAATGAGTGTGTGTGCTGGGTGTGGTTGTGAGTGTGCTGTGGGTGGGGATATGGGGGTGCATTGAGTCTGTGTGGCTGTGTGGAGATGGGGTAATGAGGGGGGATGAGTGTGGTGTGTGGGTGTGTGATGTGTGGGTGTGAGTGGGGGTGTGTGTACGAATTGGGGTGCATGGTTGTGAAGAAGGGGGGAGCTGTGGCTGTCCGTTGAGCATGCGCAGCTGGGGCCTGGGTGGAGCCCGGGGGAGGGGTCTGGCCGAGAGGTCCTGGTCCAGGCAGCTGAGGATAAGTGGGTGGGACCCGCCTCTCCCCAGGAGACCCGGAGGAAGCGTTGGGCCCTGGGCTGGGGTCCGGTCACTGGGCCTCCCTTGACATCCCCAGGGTCCCCATGGTAGATTTGGAGGGTCTACACAGAACCCCCCAGGGGGCTTTCCCTCCAGGTACCCAGTCCATCCAGAACGGGCCCCGGGCAGGCCTGGCCTCCTCCCAGCACCTCCTCCACCCCAGAAAACCACAGCTTTAGGGAGCCCCAAGAGCTATGTGGGGCCTGTTCTCAGAACTACACCTGAGGAAGGGGTCCTCGGAGAGGGTGAGGGGCGGGAGAGGCCCCGGCTGAGAGTGGGGGTCCTCGGGGAGGAGGGTGAGGGTGGGAAAGGCCCCGGCTGAGAGTGGGGGTCCTCGGGGAGGAGGGTGAGGGTGGGAAAGGCCCCGGCTGAGAGTGGGGGTCCTCGGGGAGGAGGGTGAGGGTGGGAGAGGCCCTGGCTGAGAGTGGGGGTCCTCAGGGAGGACGGTGAGAATGGGAGAGGCCCCTGGCCTTGGGCTCCAGGGGAAGCATTGGGGAGCCACCCCTTGGGTCCAGGCCACAGACGCTGAGACCTCACACCCTAATCAGAGTTCACAGGCCACCGTGGACGGGGACTGGTGTGCACTGACTGTCTCCTGGAAATCACAGCTGACTTCCAAGGAAATCCCCAGGCCCCTGCAACCTCCTGAGAAGAGGGAGCCCAGGGGGCAGGAGGGAGGGGCCCCAGATGCTATCCCCAAAGGAAAGGGCATCCTGTGAAGTCGAGGTGACTCCCCAGCCAACTCCAGTGTGAGGACGACTTGGCCGTCACGTGCTGGGGTGTGGGGACGGTGGGTGTCCACAAGAGCAGGGCCCAGCCATGACACCTCGGCAGCTCCTGGGGAGTTGGTGAAAGCCCATCCAGGAGAAGCCTTCGGAGCTGGGAAAATGACAGTTTATCAAGAAGATAGAAACTAGGAAAACAGTGGAAAAGTTCCAAGCAGAGGGGGAGAGAGGCTCCCACCCACCGTCAAACGTGAGGAGTCGGCAGCGATGCGGCCGAGGAGCCCAGCCGCCCGGGAAGGGGCAGCAGATCCGAGTGCGGAGGGAGGAGCCTGTGCCGGCTCCCCGAGCCTGGCAGCAGGGACCCAGGGTCAGAGACGGACCCCCTGCTTCCCCCACCCGACCCATCCTGACACTTCCAGGGACACTGAGGAAGGTCTCAACCAGTGTAGACGGGACCTGAGGGTGGGGGGTGTTGTCCTGACCCTGAGGGTTCTCACCTGTTGTAGACAGGACCCAAGGGTGCGATTGGTCCTGACACTGAGGGGGCCTGATGGGTGTAGATGGGACCTGAGGGTGGCAGGGCTGGCTCCGTCCTGACCTCCAGATGCTGTGCCTCTGGCCTCAGACCACCGGGTACCCGGTGGTCAATCTGGAAGCTCCCCCTGGCCTCGGTCTTCAGAGCCCTGGCACAGGGCTGGCCACACTTGGAAGTCAGGCTCTCGGCCCCCCCCACTTTGTCACACCCCCATCCCCTCCCCGCCCAGGGCACCCACCCCTCCCCGCCTCCCCCCCAGCTCCAGCTCCCCGCAGGGCTGAGTCAGGTCTCAAGTGCCCAGTCCGCCAGGAGGAGGGCAGGTGCTTCAACTCCCGGGGACCCCGGCCAACACCCCCCTCACAAAGGAAACGGCCCCCCTAGAAGTGGAGACCCAGAGTGAGGCACCTCAGTCACAAGAGGGATCTGGCTTGCGGGTTCAGGAGGTCTCGTGAAAGCCACCAGGGTTGCCCCGGCAGTGAAAGGGGCATGAGTGGTGCTCCGATGAACTGGTGGGCGCTGCCCTCCCCGGCCCCAAGCCCCAGCCAACCAGGGGGGCGTCCCCCTTTTGCGAGGAAGTGCTGGCTGTGAGTGGTGGACCCTGGAGGGACCGAGGGGGAGTTGGGGACCCCAGGTTGCCGTGGCCTCTGCCTCACAGACTTCCCGTGGGGCCCTCTCAGCTCGAATCCAAAGGCTCCATGCAGGTCACCTTTAACTTTTGTTTTATTGGAATCTAACACACACACACATACACTGAAAAGCACCTGGAGCTTACGTGTACAACTCAGGGAACACTCACAAAACAAACACCACAAAACCACTGCTCACGCCAAGAGAGGGCACAGAGGCGCCTGGTGTGAGAGGGGAAGGGGGAGCCCGTGGGGGAGCTGCGGTGGGGGAGGTGCCCGCGGCTGGCTCGCTTTTGCCTGGGGGGACCTGCTGGGGGGGCAGTGGGGACGCCAAGGGGTGCACCCCACACTGGCTGCTAGAAGAGGCCGGGGCTCAGCTTGCACATGCACAGCAGCCAAAGGGCGCAGATGGTCAGCGACACCCAGATCCAGAAGTCTTCTTCCTGCTGGGCACACAGCCCACAACGGACGCTGGCACGACGGAAGCCTTCATCCCACCGCGACCCGGAGCTGGACTTGCTGAACCTGGACCTCGGCCGCCTCTTCTTGTGACAGCCATGGTCGATGGGGCCCCTGCCCGTGGGGCCACTGGTGCGGTAACTGGGGCCCTCATGCTTTATGAAGGTGAAGACCGAGAAGGGGATGATAATGGAGCCCTTGCTAAAGGCAGTGGAGCCGCCGGCAGTGGTCTCCAGAACCGGGTCCCAACCAGTGCCAACTGGGCCACGGCTGCCATCTTCCCTACCTTTGCCTTCAAGGCTGTCAGTAAAAGCGTACTCGTCTTTGACGTCTTCAGTTGAGATGGAGTAGACGATGGGGCCCTCATCACTGGTGTTGGGGCCACCAGCTCTGTTCTCTGGAAGTGCAACAGGGCCAATGGTAACCTTCCCTTTGCCCCCAGTGGTTTCCGTGAAAGCTTCCTTGTCTTGGATATCTTCAGTAAAGACGAAGGGGAAAGTGATGGATCCCTCTTCATTGGCAATGGAGCCACCGGGATTGGCTCTTGGAAGGGGATGGTAGCCAGTGGTGGCAAAGCCATTGCTGACACCCTCCTTCCCTCTGCCCTCAGTGATGTGGGCAAAGGGGCCCCTGCCTTTGATGATGTCGGTCAAGGACGAGGGGAAGGTGATGGAGCCCTCACCATTGGCCAGGAGGAAGATGATGTAGGGTGCTGGAAGTGGGCTACGTGCAGGTGTGCCGTGGCCGCAGCTCCTGCAGAGGAGCCTCTGGCCTTTGGCAGGGTCGATGGGGCTGGAGACGGAGCCCTTGCCCCTGGCATCGTTGGGGAGGAGGCCCTTGCCGTGGAAGACAGTCTCCTTGATGTAGATCGGGATGCCCTTGCCTTTGGGCATGACCATGGGGTTCGCGGAGAGACGGATGCAGCCCTTGGCAATGACGCAGGGTCCACCGGTGCCAGCTGCTGGCAGGGAGCCATCTCCAAGGCTGATGGAGCCTCTGCCCTCGGCAATGCCACACGTGTACTTCTTGGCATCCACCAGGGAGAAGGGGATGGTGACAACCCCCTCGTCCTTGCTGAGGAGGTAGCCACTCTCGGTGAGCAGGTTCTTGATGAAGTCATACATGGAGAAGGGAACGGTGATACGGGCCTGGCCCAAGCCCTTGCTCCTGCTGCGCTTGATGATGGGGCCACAGCTGCTGGGGGTCAGCAGCCGCTGGGTGTGCAAGCTGCTGCCCATGCCCTCGGCACAGCTGATGCCACCATACAGGGTGCACCTGCCCCTGATGGGGCTGGCACTCTTGGCCATGGGCCCCGAGGTGGGGTCTCGGGCTTTCTGGAAGAGGCCTGAGGAGACCATGCAGCCAACCTCAGGGCCGTGGCTGGGGCCGAGGCTCTCCCCGTGGCACTCCTGTAGGATGTGCACGGCCAGCTCACTGAGGAAGATGCAGACACTGGAAGGGCTCAGCTGGCAGTCTGGAGGGGTGAGCCTCTTGTGGCACTTCTCATCGCTACACAGGTGGAAGGGGGTCTGCACATGTGCTGGCCGCCAGCCCCATGGGCAGCGGCCACACTGGAGCCTGTGGAAGAGAGAGGGGTCCAGGTGAGCAGAGGGGAGAGGATTTGCAGGTGAGCAGAGCGGAGATGGCGCCAGGTGAGTGGAAGGCCAGAGCCAACCTGCTGTGCCTGAAGCCCTCTGCAGAGACCCCCGGCTCCCCCGTGGAGAGGGTGGTGCTGTGCCGTGCCTGGCTCCTGGGACCCACACCTGTGTGCGGGATAACAGCGTGACCTCGGGAGCTGTCGGCCCATCCAGCAGGACTCTCCAGGTGGTTGTAGAGCCACTGCATGCCACCAGCTGCTCCGCACACGTGGGGCCGTGGAGCGCTTGGGACGTGGCGAATGTGACTGAGGAGCTGAGTTCCTGCTGTCACCGAGCTTTATTGACTTGCGTTTAAATGGCCACAGGGGGCTGGTGGCTGCCGCTAGGGACGGTTCTCCAGCTCACGTTTCTGTCGTCACTGAAAATCTGAACCTACAAACCTCCTGAAATACTGTCTGCTGTCCTCACATCCCACCTGGAGGTTAATCCGTGTGTCTGCAGACACATTAGCATCTTTACCAGCTGCTGTCCCAGAGCCCACCATGGTCTGACATGTGAGAATGTCACACATGGTACCCTGAAGTGCCCATCTCACTAGGCCCCCGCGGCACCGAGCAGCTGGCCGTCTCACTGGGAGATGTGTTAGTGACCTCCGGCCACCCCTGTGCCCCCAGCTGACCACCATCCTCCCGGCTGACCCCTGGCTGACCCCTGCCCCCAGGCCCACCCCCTGTGTCCCCACAGCTGCCTCCAAGCAAGGCTGTCCCTTCTGCTGTGGGGTCAGGTGGCAACGAGGGACACCTGCTGGCTCCCAGCTCCCACCTGTCAGCGCCGACAGCCGCACTGCCATGGGGTTACCATGGCAACCGGGAGAGGAGGCCGTGGGCATCGGGGCCGGAGGAGCTGGATCAGACACAACCAGCCATCACCCACATGGGCAGAGGCCACGTCACCCTGCCCGGGAGCCCGATGGCCTGAGGCCGCCTCTGCTCTCCGCTGAGTGCTGGTCACGGGGGCCTGCACATCAGCAGCGCACGGGCTAAGCAGCTGCTGCTCCCCCAGCACCCCCACTTTGTGGGAGGGAGAGGCGAGCCCCAGCCTGGCCAACAGCCACCTGCTCCAGCCACACCAGCCGCGAATGAGCAGCCTCCTGCTGGGGGGTCACTGCCCTCTCTCCCCGCCCCCTGCAGGAGGGGCCCCCCAGCCCCAGCGCTCGGCTCACCTCGCCAGCCCCTGCAGCCGCAACTGGGGGGCCACCAGGCGTCCTCAGGCAGCAGCTCCCGGGCGCCCTGGGGCTTCGCCTTGGCCGCCAGCCGCCCGAAGGAGCCGGCCACTCGGGGACCCCGGCGCTGTCCATACCACGCTGAGCCGCAGTGCGGTGTGAACGCTGCCCCGGCTCCGGCTCCGGCAGCCTTGGCAACAGCCCCGTCTCCATGGCAACCAGCCCTCAGCACAGAGACGCCACCATCTCCCCGCTTACGTTGCTTAAATAGTTTTAATTGCACAAGCAATATTTTCATTTTTAGGAATGAAAGTAGGAGCATACAGGTAAATTAAAAAGGAAAAACACAATACGATCCAAGCACCCACAGCCTCACCACCCAGAAATAGTCAGTCACAGGCAATATTTTGGAGTTTTGACTTTGAGGTATTTTTTGTGCATGTTTGCATTCAAACACTCATATTTATTTTTCACAACTAGGAAAGGGCACCAAGCAGACTCTCCTCTCGTCTCTTTACTCGTCGGCACACTGAGGACACTGTTCCCTGCTGAAAAAGAGAGTCCTCCTCCTTATCGGATACCTTTCTGGTTTCCGGCTGTGTGGTGATTTATTCACCCTGCTTCGATTGCTGAACACAGGGGCAGTAATTCTGTGCTGAGAAGAACTTTCCTCTGCCTGTAACACTGAAAATTTTCCCATGGTTTTCAATGTTTTTCCAAACTTTGTATTGGTGAGGAATACACGTTTACATTAAAATACATCAACCATCAATGTACAGATCACAAATTGTTATAAAGCTGTAAGAAACCGCTACCCTGGGGAGGGAATAGAGCCTCATGCTGCCTAGCGCTGCCCGTGCTCCCCTCAACGTCAGCAGCTCCTCACCCCCGAAAGTACCACCGCCTGGCCGGCGACCCCTCAGGGCTGTTCGGTGGTTTCACCGCCTTTCATGGGCTAAGTTGCCCCCACACACACACACAAACAGATGTGTCTAGATCCCCATTCCACTCATAGCAGGTGGAATTGGTTAAGATGAGATCATAGCAGGGTAGGTGGGCTCCAAATCTGATGGCTGGGGCTGGGGGAGTGAGGTCCTTAGAAGAAAGGGGACAGACGAACAGAGAGACAGAGACCCCAGGGAGAAGGCACAGCAGAGCTGGGGCCAGTGGGAGCTGGAGGGAGCACAGCCGTGCCCACCACTGACCTCTGACCCTGGGCCCAAGGCTGGGGGACAGTAGACTTCTGTTGTCTGAAGCCCCGGTTCGTGGGCCTCCATCAGGCTGCCCAGGGGTAAGGCACCCCAAGACTCTGTCCTACACCTGAGGTTTAATGGTGCTGGTTTTGTGCCTTACATAGTGGAATCCCGCGTCAGGCGTTGTGCCTGTGTGCCTGGCTTCTTTCCTTTGTGTGCTTGCTGTTTGTCAGTTGCTGTGCACCAGGAGATTTTTACGGTACAAGCAACTGGGAGAAGATGCATCGAGAAATGATCGGCAGCTTCAAGCGGAGTTGAAAGGGGCTCGCGAGCCGGCAGGCACCAGGACCTGCAGGGCTGGACGGCGCAATGGTCCTCGTTTTCAGGTGGGAAACTCAATGCTGAGGGCACTTTTGGGTGGCCGTGGGGTTGAAGCAATCTCAGGATGAAGGACAGGGTGCGGCCATCACCGAAGGTGACCCCTCCTACCAGGCGGCCTGGCTCGGGGGCGCCGTGAGCTTGGTGGCCCCTGGGATGGATGGGGCATGGAGAGGCACGTCTCAGTGCGGCCGCAGCCACAGCCAAGCAGAGACGGGGTCCAAAGCCCCCAGACCCCCAGGGTCTGGCTGGTTGAGAGGTCAAACAACCTTCGGTTCCCCAGAGCAGTTCAGAGAGGCCAGTTCCCTGGGTTCAGTGCTCCCAAGGCCACAGGGGGTGGGAGGGGGCCTCTTCCAGGGGATCCTGCCCGGGGAAAGCTGGGGCCTCCAGGAGGGGTGCTCCCCACCCCCAAAGAGGAGCCCTTGCAACCTCAGGGGGCCGGAAGGTCTGGGGCCTGTTTCCGCCTCCCCCTCCCTCTCTGCAGATGGGAGTGCCTCCCACCGCAGCCCCCCGCCATCCACGACATGGGGGGCTGCATGCTCTGGGCCGTCCCACCCTCGACCAAAGGTCAGGCCCCTGCAGGGTGCCCCAGGCCAGGTTCCGGGCCCCCTTCTTCCCACTCCCCTTTCCTGGCTCTGGGAGCGGGGCACCCTGCTTCTCCTTCTGCCACCCACACATTTGCTGCCCCCAGCCATCTTTGGGTGTCGGTACCGCCACCATACATGGGTTCTGGTGGCCATTGCAGCTGGAACCGAGCCCGGAGGCTCCTGTAGGCTGGACTCTGTGGAGGTCAGCCTCTGCCTCCCTGCCCTGTCCTCCCCCCGTCCTCCGATTCATCCACTTCTGAACCCACAAACCAGGCTGTCTGCAGGGTCAGCGACCAAGCCAACCCTCAACACCCCTCCTCCAGCTGGAGAAACCCCCCACAAGGTGCATGCAGGAAGCTCCTGCGGGCTCCTGGGACGGGGCTGGGGTCCCGAGGGCAGCTTCGCTGGGAAGGTCTGCGCTGGGGGCGGGTGCCCAAACACCATGGCTCGGAAGAGGCCACTTTCTCCCGGCTGCCTGCCCCCTGCCCAGGCCCCCTTAGCAGGACAACGCTATGCCCTGCCACCCCCAGCTTAGCGCTTCTCTCCCAGCAGACCCCCGGGGGCCCCTCACCCCATTCCGCTGGCATTCACACCCCTCCAGCACCCCCTTCTAGCTCAGCCTTTGCTGAGGGTGGCTGGTTGGGGTCTCAGGTGGAGCTTCTGTACGGCGATGTTCTCGCAGCCCAGGTGAGCTCCAGAGCAGGTTCCTGCAGGTGACAGTGGCCGGCAGTGGCTCAGACAGCGTCCCTGAAGCCCCTTGCTGTGCTGCACAGCAAGAGACACCCCACAGTGTCTGCCAGAGCTTCTCCCCACATCCTTCGATGCAGTGGGCCCCAACCTGACGCCAGCTGGACGGACAGACAGACGGCTCCGGTTTTCCTGTGCCTGGGTGACAGTGAGTAGGAGGCTGGCAGGGAAACTGGGCAAGAACCAGCAGTGGCTTGTGGAGCATTTGCTGCGCCCCTCTGCTTCCCCAACCTTGCAGCGCTGCACCTCCAGGAGTGGGGCCCACCGACCCTGAGCCTGGCCCCTTGGGCCCTGGCCGCCTGGCCCCCCACCGGCCAAAGCATGAGCTCCGGGGCCTCGCTGGGTGCGGGCGGGGCGCAGCCCCCGCCGGTGGTTCTGCTCCCCCGGGAGCTGCTCCTCCCCCTTCCTGGGTCTGGGCGCCCCCGCCCGCTGGCATCCTCGTCATCCTCACTCAGAGGGGCCCTGCCCAGGAAAGCCAGTGAGGGCCACAGAGACCGACAGATGATGAGGGGAGGACAATGGGATGCTCAGGGCGACTTCGTGTCCCATGGCTGCTGTGACAGGGCACAGAAGGGCCTCCCAGGGCTGGAGGGCAGCAACAATGAGCGCCAGCAGGACTGCCTTGGTCGGGGTCCGAGGGGGAGCTCCACTGGCACCGCTCCCACTGCCAGTCAGCCATGGCACCCGCCGCCGCCCCTCTGTGTCTTCGTGGATGTGGGCCTGCCCCGCTGCTTTTTGTCCTCCCCTAATTAATCACAGCTGATCCCGTCGCAAAGATCCCATTTCCAAACAGGGTTACGGTCACAGTACAGGGGTTAGGACTTGAGTGGCTTCCTGGGGGACACATGCGCCCCGCTCGGCCCTCAGGCCCTTGCTGAGCAAGTATCGAGTGGCACGAGCTGGTGATGCAGAGGTGGCACCACCTTTGCCAAGGAGGACACTGGTGTCCCCGGGGGGCAGCGCCCCCACACCCACTGTCTAGTGCAGCCTGTCCAGTCAGTTGCCCAGGTGGGAAGCTCGACACATGCATACACCATGCATGCACACCAAAAAACACATACACACATGTACACACACACACAAATGTACACATGTGCACACACACCCCAATACACATACATGTGTGAACACACACCTGCACACATAAACACATGTATGTGCGAATGTGTACATGCATGCACAGACATATACACATGCATGCATACACATAAATGTACACATGCTTGCACGCAAATATGCATACACGTATACACATGCATACAAACACAAATGTATTCATACACACATACGTATATGCACACATGCACACAAACATGCACATACAGTTACACATTCACATAAATACACATGCACACATACAGACACACATGCATACACATACACATATCACACGTGCAGACACACACACATACACACATATGCACACATACACATGCACATATATGCATCCATATACAAACATAACACACACATACACATGTACATATATTACAATGCATGCATACATGCATACACAAATATACACACATACAAATACATGGGTGAACATCCCCCACATACACATTATGTGTATGTGTACACATATACACACAGATACACACATTTACTTTATCCTATAAAACTCACATTTAAACTTCTCATAGAATTCTAGAGTGTTTGGCAAATGGGGGGAGGGGAGAGACCACATCTTGACCCACCACCTGAACAAGCAAAATCCCAGCTCTCTTTAGTCTCATGTGTAACCAATCGTGGAAATATTTTATTCAACGTTTTAAAATTTTTGTTCTTAATATGGGCCGATAAATGAGGCATTCTTTTTAACTTCTGGGAAATGTGTCAAAAACAACACAGAACAGAAAATTTTTATTTGCAAATGCTATTAACCATTTCCTGTTCCAACCTCAGGCGTAGCTGTGAAGCCAGCGGCAGGTTCCCGGGGCCCGCGCCCGCTCCCCGCCCCGCCCCGCCCAGGGTCCCCGGGAGCCCGATGCGCGGCGGGTTCGCGCCCCTGCTGCTCTCTGTGCTTCCCCGGGAGCCGCCGGACGACACTTCCCTCCCTGGCTCGGGGCACCGCTTCGGGAGAGCTGGGGCTCCCCCGCCTCCACTTTCCACCTGCCGCTATTTCGGGTTCCGGCGCCAGGCGTCCTCCTCGAACCGCTGGGCCAGCGCCTTGGAAACTCTGGAGCGGCGTTCCCGGCCCTGGAGGGTGGGCGCGCCCGGGGAAGGGGGGACCCCGGAGAGCAAGGGCTGGAGGGGGGGCTCCGGCACCTGGCCTGGGGGGACCTTCCGCGACCCCACAGTGCCTCCTGTGCCCCGGCCACCGCGCATTTCTCGGTCATTTCCTGCAGGAAACAGATGCAGCAAATGAAAGCGCAGGACAGTGCAGGCCCCGGCAACGGCCCCGGCACGCGGGTGTGCGCGCGGCTCGCCAGAAACGGACACCTAGGCCCCCCAAAACCGTTCAGGGGCGCTCCCAGCGGCATCCTCCCCCAGCGGGGAGTGGACAGAGAACCCAGGTCCGTCTCGCCGTTCACCCCCGCACAGCAGCCAGGGCCGCACCCCACGGCATCGGGCCACGTGCCGCGGGCGCAGGGTCCGGGGCCACCTCGGCGGCGGGTGTTGCACAGGCCTGGGAAGGAGGAAACGCAGGGGCACCACCATCCCCCACAAAGCAGGTGCATTGTCCAAAATGTTTCACTGGGAAACCAGGGTCTGTATGCCAGGATCTGGCTGTTTTACTTCTCACAACTGCGGGGCAGTCTTCAATGATCTCAGCAAAAAAATACAAGACAATTTAAAAATATGTGGTGGTGTGGTACACCTAGAACCCCAATTTAACTGAGGTCCCTGTGTGTTTCTGCCTCTGAAGCCCAGCTGCATGAGGAGGTTTAAAGACGGATGATGATGGCCTGCGGGGATCCAGACTGAGGGCCCAGCCTGCCCAGGGTACCCCCAAGGGAGGGGTCCTGGGGACCCCGACCTGACCCCACTGCAGGGTGGGGAGAGCCTGTCCGACCCCAGGGCTGTCTTTCCTGACCTTCGGTGGGGAGAGGGGGCACTAATAAGAGGTGGGGGCACCCCATGAACAGACCTGCCCCTAGACCCCTCCCAGCCCCCTCCCAGCCCCCCAGGATCCTTCCCAGGGGTCCCACGTGTCCCACTCACTTCTGCACCTGAACTGCCCCAGTCGCCCCACCCTGCACCCACCCCAAGCGCCCCTTTTCCACCTGGGCCAGGGGCTCCTGGGGACAGTGCAGCACCCACTCAAGCCCCCCACTTTCCCGCCCCCCCGAGGCCAGTGCAGGCCCCCAGCTGGACCCTGAGTGGGAGGGAGAAAGGGGGGGCAGGGAAAGGGGGGGAGGAGAAGCAACATTGAATCCAGGGCCCCTCCCGATGCCCCCCCCAAAAATGTGGCCATGCACTTGCAGTTAGAATCCGTGGGGAGGGGGCTCCACAAGGGGTCCCAGGTGTCTCCCCTCCCAGACTCTGCCCTCCATCCAGGTAGTGGGGGTCCCTGGGGGACAGCTTTGTCCTTGAAGGGCTGGGAGCCACAGGGTCCCCCACAAATGCCCCACTGGGCACTAGGACAGCGATTGCACATCAACGCCGACGATCACACCGAGTTCTCCGGTGCTGGGGGGCCCTGTTGAGAACGACCCACACCTGAGCCAGGTGCAGCCTTGCAGGCTGCCCCCAGAGGGGCAGGAGCGGGGAGAAGTGCCGCAGCCTCAACTCATGCCCCCAGTCCCCTCCTCGGCCCAAGCCCGAGCCCCCGGGGCAGGCAGCAGGAGGGGACAGTGTCCACAGGCCATCTGCACAGGTCGGCGTGGCCCCCGGGCGGCCCTGTGTGCAGGTCCCAGGAAGTCACCGGCCCCGCGCCCCTTCCTTGTGCCCCCGAGCCCCCGGGGCGCCCCCGCCCACCCACGCGGCCTCGCTGTGCAGAGCCTCTCGGGAGGGGCCCTTCTGGTAAGTTCACGTCCCGCTTCCTCCGTCACCGCTGAGCAGACATCACCTTTGATGCGCTTTTTCCACCGTTTCAGTCGCGTTCTTTAATGTTTTCCCCCCGCCGTGGCTCCGCGCCGGCTGCAGCGCCCGCTGCCAGGAGGTTTCGAGAGCCGCCTTGGTTATTTTAAGCCAAGGAGACCTACACATTCATCACTAATATCAGCAGTTTCATTTTTCCTGTTTTCCATTCATTGTAATAAAGCGGCGCAGAACACAATGAAATAATCTAATTATTTCACAAATGGTGGGGGCTGTCCGGCCAGGCTCAGCCCCCTGGACCCCCCCACTGTGACGGCGAGCCCAGGGCTGCCTGGGGCTGGGAGGGGGCTCGGGTGGGCTGTAAGACGGCCGGGCTTGGATGGAACAGGCGAGGCCTGTGGTGCAAGTGCAGCCCCCACCCTTCCAAGCACCCCCTGCACCCCTGCTGGGCTGACCCCTGCTGAATGCCCATCACCCCATGTGGCCGGCCCTGGGCACCTTGTGCGGGGCAGGAGAGCGGGCCCTGGACACTTTGGCCTGGGATCGGGGTCAGCAGCTGGCTGGCAGGAGTGGCCGAATGCCCCTGGCCGGGACAGCCAGTGCCTTACAGGGGCAAGGGCCTCCGGTGCCCCACCCTGTCTGGCAGGGCCCTGGGGTAGCGGGTCCTGAGCAGCTGCCCCTCCCCCATTCCTGGGTTCGAGCCCTCAATGCATATTTGCCCCACGCCAGGCCTGAAGCCCCTTGAGGCCATACTCACACAAGGGTGGGGTGGGGCCCAGCATCTGGGTGAGGGCCACTCGGAATGGGGTTCACTGCATTGGGTGGGGTGCCACTCAGGGCAGGGGTTCAGCAGTGGGGTCAGGGGCGTAGTGCCCAGGTGAGGGTCTCTGGCCGGGTGGGTCCACCTGGCCTGCTGCCCCATCCCTGCCCAGCTTGCCTCGGTGTCAAGGGGTGGGGTTGGGGGGCAAAGGGTCCGGGCAGAGTGTGGGGGTGACAACAGCCAGCCTGGCTTCAAACCCTGAGGCTCGAGGGAGCTCAGAGGGCATCAGGGTCTGAGGGCCCCAGCCCTTTGCCCAGAGGGGGTGGCCCAGCTCCCCAGTGGCAGAGGGGTGGGGGCGGGGAGCAGGCCCTGCACCCCAGACTCCAGCCTCAGGGGCTTGGGTTGGGGTGTAGCTCGGGCAGGAAATGGAAAGAGGCTGCCACAAATAAGCAGAGGGCCAAACTGCCCGCAGGCCCCGGTGCCCCGTGGGGGGCGGTCCGCCTTCTCCCTGCCCTCCGCCCCGGCTCTCAGCCTGCCGCTCCACGCCCCCACCTTCCCTCCCCGGCAGCCCGTCCCCACAGGGGTGGAGGAAGGGGCCGCGGGGCGGGTCCCTGCCAGGACGGTTTCCTTTCCGCTGTCACTCTGCCCCGGCTCGTCATGCGGACCCCGTGGGCGCCCTGGCCGCTCCTCTGGGCCGTGCTGCAGCTGGGCTGGCGGCCGGGGCAGCTCCTAGGTAGGTGCCCGCGGCGGCTGGGGCTTGGGGGGCACTCGGGCTAGGCCGGGGGGCTGTCTGGGCCAGGGCCTGGCCCACCGCCCCCCGGGGCCACCTCCCCTCCGCCCAGTGCTTCCTTGCGCCTGGTGGGACGGGGCAGGCTCCGCAGGATGGAGGGACCCGGCTGGCTGGGGTCCCCCAACCTGGGCCCTGGAGGCCCGACCTGGCATCCACGGCTTGCTCTGAGGGGACCCGCCAACCCGGGCGCGACTCGGCGTCCTGAAGGGGCCGGAGGCGGGAGCTGCCTCCCTGATCAGACGGGGAACATGACGTCAGGGCGAAACCGGCCCTGGCTGCGATTCCCAGGATGTTTGGTGCCAGGACACGCTGGGGGTGCCCACAGTGGGTGCTAGGGGGTGTCTGGGGCCCCTGGCCCTGGCCCCAGGTTCCTCATCCACAGGGGAGGCCCCATAGGCTCTCCCCCTCGGTCACCCTCAGAGCAGGTCCCCCAGCTGGCCCCCCGAGCTCCTCCACACCTGCCAGCACAGGTGGCAGCGCCAGGTGCTGCTTTCCTCCGGGCCTGGCTGCCGCAGCCTGTCATGACCCCTGGAGGCCACCCCCTCAGGGTCGCCTGGCCTCCGTTCCTGAGCCCAAAGTCCCCTCCTGGCCCTGGGGCCCTGCCGTCCCTTCCCTGGGGCTCTTGCACAGGCTGTGCTGCATCCAGCATTGGCCTCTCCGAGGAGCCCGAGCCGTGGTGGGTACTCGCTGGAGGAGGGGGCTCGCGGCAAGCAGGGCTCCTGTCGGGCAGGGGTCCCGAGATATGAAGGAGCGTGACTCTGGTGTGTCCTGGGCGTCCGCCGGCCTACAGGGTGCCCAGAGCAGGGAGGAGGAGAACAGTCATCTGTAGCATACTTGGGCTTCGAGTCTCAAATCCCGCAGGCCTCGGTTTCTCCATCTGCGAGACGCTCGGGTCTATTTGTGGGGAGCGTTGCCCCCCTTCCGGCCAGACTCAGGGGCTCCTGGCTGCCATCGACATCTTTTATCCCATGAAACTCATAAAATTTTATAAGTCAGATTCATTTTATTTATTTTTTTCAACTTACAATTTTGGAAAACATGTCAAACATACAGAAAAGTTATAAAACAGACCAGTGAACGCCCTTCTGCTGGGCTCCCCAACAGCTGAGCTCCGTCCCACCACGTCCCTGCAAGCGTCACTGGCCCTCTGAGTGCTGCAGAAGAACAGGTCACCCTAAATGCCCCCGGGACGTGGGGAAGGTGGTGTCCACGGCAGAGACCCTGGGCCCTTCGGGACGAGTGGCCTGAGTGTTTGGGCCGCAGAGTTGTGACCTGGGTGGCTTTTTTGCTGGGTCTGGGGGTTGCCCCCCATGGGCGCTGCAGGTGCACATCGGTCCCACAGCAGCTGGGCACTGAGTCCAATGGGTGTCTCTCATTTTTTTTAAATAATATCAAACTTAGAGGACAATGGAGAAACGAATCAAACCCCACATAGAGAATCCAACACAGCAGCCGACCCCCAGCGGGGACAGGAAGCAGCGAGGGGGACAGAGGCCAGGGTGCAGCCCAGAGGGGCTGGGGTGGGGGCACGACCGGGCTCCTGCCCTCCCCACGAGTCCCCAGAGACCCAGCCTGAGCCGGGCCCCGAGAGGGCGCTTGGTGACAGCCCCCGCCCACATCTTGTTCCCACTGTGTCGCAGGCCCTTGAGCACCCCTCTATGTACCAGCGACCACCCCGTCCCAGCCCCGCCACCCCGCCTTCTCCATCCAGGAGGCTGCCGGGCGTCCTGCTGTCTGGGCCCTGACTGTCCGGCCATCCTGTGCCTGCAGGGAGGGGCCCTCCTCACCTCCACCTGCGTCTCGGGGGCCAGGGCAGCTGTGCTTGCCGGAGGTGGCTGTCCCCGCGGCCCTTCCACAGCCCCCAGCCTGTGCCTCCAGCCGTGAGGACGGACCCTGGTGGGGGAATGGACAGTGAGGGGGTCCCAGGGGGAGCAGGGCCCAGAGGGAGGACGTGAGAGAACAAGCAGGGAGACCCCACAGGCAGACAGGGCCAGACCCCCACGAGAGAAGACAGCCAGCTGGGCATCTGACACATGCCTGAACCCTCACAAAGTTGGGGGGGGTTCAGACAAGGGCCCAAAAAGGAGGAGCAGTGTCCCCACAGGAACGACAGACAGGGACCCTGCACAGCCCCCAGGTCTGTCAGCAGGGGTCCACGCAGGGGGAGGCCGTGGGTGCCCTGGGGCAGGAGGTTGGGGAGGGGACAACTGAGCCGTGGTCACCAAGGAGGCCTGGAGAGGAGGTGGGCTCTGGGTGGGGCCTGGCTGCAGCAGGTGGGAAGGAGATCTGGGGGTGTTTGTGAGGGAGACCCCCGGTTTCTAGTCCCAGATGCAGTAGGATGGCAGGGAGAAGGTGGGGTGAGGGTGGGACACGTGAGCAACCAGTGGGGATGGGGGGGGCTCTAGGAGACGTCAGGGGTCAGGGCAGGGGTCAGGGGCCGATGGGGTGGGGGATCTCAGGGTCAGTGTTGCTGTGGTCAGGGGGCTGGGGCCAGGGAGTCCAAGGCCAGGGTTAGGGGAGCCAAGGGTAAGGGGCAGGGTGAGAGTGAGGGGTAGGTGTACTGGGGCAGTCACGGATACCAGGGTTAGAGGTATGGGGGAGCCAAGGTCAGGGTTGGGGCACCAGGTCGGGGGCCAGGGAGCTAAGTTGGGGGCTCTGGTTCTCAGTGGCTGCTGGTTCTGTTGCTCCAAATCTTGAGTGTGACCTGCAGCCGCTCACCTGAAGTTTTCCTCCTGAGGGGTCCGTGCCCCTGGAGGGAGGGTATCTGTAGGAAACGCACAGCAGAGCTCTCGGAGGAGGTCGGATGAGCTGGGTGTGGGTTTGGGACCCAAGCGAGGACGTAGCTCAGCCTGGCGTTGGGGAGAGGGTCTGAGTCACCCCCGGGGTGGCCGAGGGGGCAGCCCAGGCTCTGCGGGCCCCTCACCGGGAGGCACCCCCCGGCCAGATCACCCCTCCCAGCCTTGGCCCTGGTGCTCGGGACCCCCAGCCTCCCCAGCAGCCCTGCCCTCCCGGCAGGTGAGACAGCCCCTCACAGACCTGCAGGGCTTTGTGGACCCCCCACACACACCTTGCACAGGGTCAGCTGGCTTCTGGACTTGCTGCCCCCACACCTGGGGACCCCAGCCCATTAGGGCCACACCCACCCTTGAGCCTGGCACCTGTGCAGGGTCTGTAGGATCTGCACGGCCTGGCCAAAGGGAGGATACGGGGGATCCAGGCCAGCTGGGGCTGTGCTGGAGGGTCCGGGCCCGCTGGGGCCATGGGGAGTGGGGTTTGGGGCTAGCTGGAGTCGTGGGGGGTGGGCCTGGGTCAGCTAGGGCTGTGGGCATGCCCCGGTCTACCCCAGCCTGTCTCGCACCCGTGACCGGGTGGATTTGCCGTCCCCTCCTGCCCTGCCTGTCCCTGAGTGGGTGAGGACACCATGGGAGCCGGAACCCTCAGGGCTGCAGGCCTCATCCTGAAGGCCAGGACACCCTTTCTGGAGCTGCAATTTCCTTCCCCTCATCTGGCCCCAGTGAGGTGCCCTATGTGGGATGGTAATGGCGTTGGTTATGGGGACATGTGCCCTGAGGGGCCCCAGCCCCGGGTCTGCATCCTCACCTGGCAGGCCCTGGGCCCGTCCACGCAGAGCTGACCCACGGCCACCCCAGCTGGCCTGCCCTGGAGACAGAGGGGTGCGCAGCCCAGAAGCCCCCACAGCATCCCCGGGGTCTCCACAGCTGGCCTGGGTTTATTGGGGCAGGGGTGGGGGCCATCCCGGTAGATCCAGTGTGGTTGTGGGGGACAGAGCCAAGGGGACGGCGAGCCAGGCCCAGAAGGACATGTTCACCCACTGTGCCCTCAACAGCCTGGTGTGGTTCAGGGTCAGTCTTTGGGGACACGTGGGGTGGACTGGAAACCCCCCTACCAGGCAGCCCCCCGGCTCCACCTTCCTTTCCAGCTGGGAATCTGGGTCCAGCATGTCCCTGGGGCCGGCTGCAGGGCTGAGGGGGTGGCAGCCAGTGGGGGGGAGGGTTGCTGAAAGGGGCAGCCCTGGGGCCACTGCGGGGGGCTTCCCTCCCACAGGCAGGGCTGAGGGCGCAGGCAGCAGACCCTGGGTTTGGTCTCAAGGAGCCTCTGCATCTCTCCAGCCTCAGTTTCCCCACCTGTAAGGCAGGGTCATGGACACACCCCTCCCAGACCCTCGGACACCTCAACATGCAGACGCCACCCCCTGCACACAGGCCATGCCAGGAGGGACGGGTTCTCCTCCCATGTGCAGGCATGTGTGCATGTGAGTGTGAGGGGTGTGCACACGTGTGAGTGTGTGTGACTGCATGAGGGTGAGCGTGTGTATGAGTCTCTGAGTGTGAGTGTGTCTGAGTGTGGGTGGCTGTTTCCATGTGCATGTCTGTGTGAACATGTTTGAGCGTGTGCCTGTGCACACGAGTGTGTGCATGGCTGTGGGGTGAGTGTGTGAGCGTGCGTGGGAGTGTGCGTGTGTGCTGAGGGCAGTGGGAGGGCCCTCGTGGAGGGGTCCCTGGGCCAGGCCCTCAGCTGTGTGTTCTGGCAAGTCCGCATTTCGGGGCTGCTGGAGCCCAGGGTCCCCCTTTTCTGGCCCCTGTGGGGACGGTGACCAGCTGCCCCCACAGGCTCCTTGCAGTGAACACAAGTCCCCTGGGCCTCGACAGGACAGTCCCCTCGGCCGGGCCCAGCCCCCACTCCCAAGATGTTTATGAATTGGCCAGGCCTGAGCCACCGAGAGGCCCCCGTGCCCGGGCTGGGGTCCCAGGGGAGACGCAGTCCACCCAGCCCGGCCTCAAGTGCCTGCCCTTCTTTCCTCAGGGTGTTTCGAGGCTGTGGAGCAGGGAGGTGGGGGGGCCTAGAGCGGGGTCTAGGCCTACAGGGGACATTGGTGCCTGGAGTCAATGGGGTGGAGGGGCAGGGGCCGAGATCGGAGCCAGGGCAGACGTAGAAGCGGAGGAGATAGTCCAGCCCCGAGCGTGTCTGATGGGTGGTGAGTGCTCCGTCCCTGGGGGCATGCAACGGTCCCTGCCGGCTCGCCGCACCCGCTTTCTCACAGGCCTCCTGTTGTCGCTCGGTCTCCCAGGCTCCCCGGAGAGGCCCCAGCCCTGGGGCCCCCTGGCCTTCTCGCCTGCCCGCCTGACGGTGCCCGAGGGGGCGAATGCCACGTTCATCTGCCGCCTGTCCGGCCTGTCCGCGTCCCTGCGGCTGAACTGGTACCGCATCAGCCCCAGCAACCAGACGGAGAAGATGGCCGCCTTCCCCAGCGACCTCAGTGAGCCGGCCCGCGACCCCCGCTTCCGCATCGCACGGCTGCCCGACGGCTCCGACTTCCACCTGAGCGTGCTGGGCGCCCGGCGCAACGACAGCGGCACCTACCTGTGCGGGGCCATCCACCTGCCGCCCGAGACGCAGATCACCGAGAGCCCCCGCGCCGAGCTCAGGGTGACAGGTGGGTGGGGGCCAGGGGAGGGGAGAGCAGGGCCCAGGGAAGGGAGCCGGGGGGCAAGGACCCAGGGGAGGGGAGAAGGGGGCAGGGCCCCAGGCCTCACGAGGTGCTCCCGCTTGCCACCCAGAGAGAGTCCTGGAGCTGACCACGGTGCACCCCAGCCCCGGCCCGGGGCCCGCGGGCCAGTCCCAGGCCCTGGTGGTGGGCGTCTCGAGCGCCCTGGGGGGCGTCCTGCTGCTGCTGCTCGCCTGGGTCATGGCCTCCACCTGCCCCAGGGGCGCACCAGGTAACCCCAGCGGGAGTCCCCCTCCCCCCAGCCCTCTCTTTGTGGGGACCAGCCTGCCTACTGAGGGGCAGGGAGATGAGGTCCCGCCGTCTGGCCTCCGTGGACCCCGCCGAGGTGCTGCCCCGGGAGTGGCCCTGAGGCTGGAGGCTGAAGTAGTTTCGAGGTGGCCCAGGAGAGCACGGCCCCCACCTCAGGCCCCACCTCCCGCGGCCACAGGCTTCGAGAAAGGGCTTCCGGGCCTGTGGTGGAGACAGCGGCCACCACAGAGGGGGTGACACCCTGTCTCACCACCTGGACTTCACGAGGCGGCCGCCATGCCCCCACCCACCCGCTCGGAAGGGGCTGGAGCACGTGCCCGGGCAGTGGGTCACCACGGTTCCCTCTGGCCACACATGGGGTCTTCAGTGCCCAGAGCTGGCTCTCCCGGGGTCCCTCCCACTGAGGCCAGAGCTCGGAGGGGCCCTGGGTGCCGAGGCCTGGCCCAGGCCGCCTAGAGCCCCCCGGGATGAGCTGGCAGGTGCAGGACCCGGGGAGGGGAGCAGGGCCCCGGGTGCTGGACAGGACACTTCCCCCCTCCCCCGAGCCCCAGGTTCCCATGGGGAGCCGGGCAGGAGAGGACCCAGGCCCACTGCAGGTGTCCCCTCCCCAGGCCGGGTCAGTGTCTGTGGACACGGCCTCAGGGAGCCTGTGAGCCCCCAGCACAGGCTTGGGGGCCCTTGGAGCTGGGACCCCACTCCAGCCCCCAGGGGAGGGTTTCCAGCCCCTTGGCCCCCAGACTCCGGCTGCATCTCTCTGCAGGGACCGGCAGAGCCCGACACGACGACGCACCTCTGGTGAGCCCGGGTCCCACGGCCCCTGCGTCCCTGGCTTCGGGGCAGGATGGGGAGGGCCTGGGGGGGTCCTGGGAAGGGGCCTCGGTCCCCAGGGCTCTGGGTCCCGGAGCCTCGGAGTCGGCCCTGCGTGGGGGGTGGCTGTGCACTCGCGTGTGTGCGTGTGAAGGTGCCAGGGCCCCCAGGTGGGATCCTCAAGAGACATTTCCACCTCCTAAAGCTGCGCGGACTCCGGAGCCAGCCAGCGCTGCTTGGCGTTTTACAGAGGGGAAACTGAGGCCAGCGAGCACAAGCTGCTGCCCAGGACACACAGCAGGGTGGGAGGGCAGGACCCCAGGACCCCTGCACCATGTGACTTTGCCCCAGAATTAGAAGGGGCCCATAGAGGCAGCAACATCTGAGCCCAGAGCCTCAGTTTACCAGCCACATCTCCGTGTTTGGGGGACACCAGGTCCCTGGAAGTGTCCTCTCCAGTCAGGCCCAGCAGAGCCTCAGCCTCCAATGCACACTGGGAGTCTCCCACCAGCTTGGGCACCTAGAGGAGGGGGCCTCACCCCAGCTCTCTCCCCCACACTCACGGCCCACCCCAGCCCCTGCCAGGGCAGGTGGGCACCTGTGTGTGTGTGCCAGTCCCGTGAGCCCAGCACATGCGTGTGTGAACATGTGTGCACGATGAGTCACACAGAGCCAGCCCTCCGCAGTGCCCGGGGTTCCCTCCCTGCAGGGCTGTAAACGCGAGACCCCAAACTCAGTGGCTGGAATGGCAGCAGCGACTGCTGGTGCCCAGACGGGCAGGCTGGGTGGTCTCGGCTGCACATGGAGCAGCCTCAGAGAAGCCCCCACTTTTTCCCAGGAGAAGGAGGACCCCCTGGCCGTGTCTGTGTTCTCCGTGGACTATGGGGAGCTGGACTTCCAGCAGCGAGAGAAGACCCCGGAGCCCCCAGCCCCCTGTGTCCCTGAACAGACCGAGTACGCCACCATTGTCTTTCCCAGTGGGCCAGCTGCGGGCCCGAGCGCCGCTCCTCCTGGCCGCAGGGGCTCCACCAATGGCCTGCAGGTGTCCCGGCCTCTGAGGCCTGAGGACGGACACTGCTCCTGGCCCCTCTGACCGGCTCCTCGGCCCCCCGCGTCCTCCAGACCCTCCAACATGAGCCCGGAAAGGCCCCTCCCTGCCCTGCCCCCCCCCAGCGCTGCTGGCACCCCTCGCTCCGGACACAGGCCCCCCCTCTCCACAGCCCCCAGCTGCCTGCTGCCAGGGCTGGGTGGGGATTCGGGCCCAGGACTTGCCGTGGCCCCCACTGCTCCCTCCCTTGGGGTTTCTGTACCTGGAGATGGGGGCTGCTGGGCAGAGGCGCAGTGTGGGCACAGGACGAGGTGATGCCGCCTGGCCCCAGACACACACCTGCATGGGGCCTAGGGCTCGCACATCCTGACAAATGTCCACTGCCCTGGACAGCCCAGGGGATCTCTCGGCCATGTGGGACCTCCCTCCTCTGTGTCCTTCCTGGCCCCCCCCCCGGGCCCCAGTGTCAGCCCCACAAGCCACGGGCTCCCCCAGGCCTGCAGCAGGCAAGTGCAGAGGGCTGGCTGTGGGGGGCGGGGGCCCAAGGGGGCTGCTTCTGCCCTTATCTGCCCCATGGGCAGCTGAGGACACTGACACCCAGGGGATGAGGGCAAGGAGGCAAAGCACAGCCCATCCAGTCCCTCCTGGGTGCTACCCTGGTTCTTGGGTGCTGCTCACAGCTGGCTGGCTGCAGCCCCACCAGCCGCCCCAGGACCCCCTACCCAGCTCAGGGGCTGCCTGCCCAGGCTTCCAGGGGACCCCCAAGAGCATCCAGCCAGGCCCCACTGCTCTGGGAGAAGACCTGAGGTGAGGGAGATCCCCAGGGTGCCCACAGGCAGGGCAGGGGTGCAGCTGGTTTGAGCACCCCAGTCTCAGCTGCAGCTACCCTGGGCAGGGGGTGACAGCCAGGCACATGCCGGGGGCCTCCACAAAACTGCATCAGAGCTGCCCCCATGCCCACTCTCCGTCTTGGGGCTCATTCACGATGTTATTTATTTGGGGGGATCTGGGAATGGGGGGATCCATGTCTGGGTGCAGGCGTCCCCTGTTCTGAGGCCAGTGACTCCCCACCCCACCTGTCCACTGCCCGTGCAGGGCGGCCACAGTCGAGGTGGCCGGTGGGCACCCAGGTGGCCTGGACCCGGGAGCAAGTGTCCTGTCTTGGCCGAACATGGGGCCCTTGGGGCCTTGGAGCCCTCCCCTGTGTCTACTATTTTGTCATTAAAGACATTAATTAAACAATGAGGAAAGCTCCAAGGGGGGGCCTGAGTCCTGTCTGGGGTGTCGTGGGTGCTGGAGAGGGGCAGGGAGACCCGTCCTGCGGGCAGGGCTGCTGGGCTGGGCCGAGGCTGGTGACCACGATGACAGGGCTGGTTCTGGCCTGCCCACCTATCCCCGTCCCCAGGAGCACAGCCCTTACTCCGTACCTAAGTTCCCCCCGCCCCCTGAACACACACACACACAGCCCTCTGGCCCGCAGTTCCTCAGGTTTAAGGGCAGCAGGAGCCACCCTGAGAGCCTTCCAGGGCTCTGTGCCTGGGGTCCCATGGCCCTCTGCCCCCAAGCCCCCCACGGCATACACGGGGTGTCCTGAGAGCGGGGTGCCTGGGCCTGATCCACTCCAACCCCTCCTGGGCAGAGTCTATCTGGGACTGGGGGTGGGGGGGTTGGCAGCGCCCACTGGGGTGAGCAATGGCCACGGGGCAGAAGGTGGGGACATCACAGAGCCAGGGGACATGTGCTGGCGGGGGGGCACATGCTGGGGGCCACGCAGCCCCTTTCTCGGATGCACAGGGTGGGTGGGGCTGGTTCCAGATCTCCAGGGGGAGACTCGGCTTGGGGAGGGGCTGTGAGCTGCTCGAGCCCCTTCACCAGGCCAGGGACCCCAGCTGCCACCTGACAACATGGACACCCTCCTCACCTCCCCCTCGCACGCGCCTCCACCCTGGTTGCATCCCCTTTGCTGGCTGTGTGGACCTCTCCAGGGGCCTGTCCTGGGCAAGGAGGGACACAGCCCACATCCCGAACAAAGCGAAGCTCTCAGCCACCAGCACGTCGTGTGGAATCAGAGGAACCGAGCGTCACGGGAAAGCTGCCAAGGAGCTGGCAGACGGCACAGCTCCGTGCACGTGCCCAGAAAGCCCAACAGGGTCCACGGAAAACCTTTGCCCAATACGGAAAAGTAGTAAACTAACAGGACGTAAAAGCAACATCCAGAAATAGATGACTTTTGTTTATTCAAACAACAACCTCTTAGAAGAGCAAGTGGTACGGAACATTCCGTCTACGACAGCCACAAAAAAGATAAAATGCTTGGGCATAATTTAAATGAGAAATGGACGAAATCCATGTGAGGAAAACTTGAGCACACAAGCATCAATCTGAGCAAACGGAAACGTAATGTTCTTGGCTATGATGACTCAACATCACAAAGATGTCAGTTCTTCCTAATTTATAAATTTAACACAATCCCAATAAAAATCCACATTTCTGGAGCTAGACATGCTAATTATAAAGTTTATAGGAAACATAAACAAGCAGGTAACAATCAAAAACTAGGCTACAAGAGAGTAAAACTCGTTGTCATCGAAAGGGTGTGGCACTAGCACGGGAAGAGACAGGAAGTGGCCTCAGTGCACGTGGAGGTTCCGTATCTGGTGCAGGGGGTGTCCCAACCCAGGGGAGTGGGGTAGACTTTCTAGTAAATGTGATGGGACAATGATAGCCATTTGGAAAAAGATTAAATTGGATCCACACCTTATGCCATAGTTTTGCATAAATCCCAAATGCAGCAGGGATATAAATGTAGGGAGAGAAAGAGAACAAAAGAAAGAACAGAAGGAAAGACAAACCATTCAGGACATAAAGAAAACTAGAAATAAGAAAACATGATGGACACCTTTGCTGCTTAGGACTGGGAACATCTTCCTAACTGGCTCAAAATCAAGGAGAAATTAAATAAAAGATTTATACATTGAACCACATAAATTGAAAAACAATAAGCATGACAAAAAATCATCATAAGCAAACTGGAGGAAAGATGTGCAAATGTGCAACATATCACACAAAGGGTTAATGTCCCTATTAAATAAAGATCTTCTAAACGCCTGGAAAGAGCAAGGCAGAAGTATAGTGTGGGAGCGAGCAAAAGAAATGACGGAAAGACTCAGCAAACACGCGCACACACATGCATACACGCACGGCCCCTAAACAATGAAAGGATGTGCGGTTTTACTCTTAATAAGAACATGCATATTCAACTACAAGCAGACAGACAAGCATGTCTGAAGGTCTGACAGGGCACTGTGGGGGCCGGGGGCAGCAGAGCCCTCTGTGTTGCTAGGAGGAGAATAGGGCGCCAGCTGGCCAGGTTAGGGAGGCACTTGCCCCGCAGAGAGACACCCAGACGGCGATGCTCGCAGCAGCACAGCCCGGAAAGCGGGGGGCGAGCTGAGCATCAGGCAGTTCCTCTGTGGGGCACGGGCAGCTGGGGGCGAGGCTCGGGCAGGGAACTTCTTACGGTGGGATGCGCTGCCCGGCGAGAAAAGCTGGGGCAGCCCAAGGTGGGGCAGCTACGCCGACACAAAAACGCATTTGCTTGTGTTTGTGAAAAGAAACAGCAGAGGGATGTGCGGAGACGCTATTTTAAACGACAACCTGTGGGGGGCGGGGGCTGGTGAAGCCTCTGAACTTACCTTGTTATTGTCTTCTACTTTGGAATCAAAGAGACGTTTTTACACAAACAAAAAAATTCTTAAACATTTTTGAAATTTATTCTTCAGAGCAGTTGTAATTTTACAGAATAATCAGGCAGAAAGTAGAGTTCCCAATTTACCCACCCCCCAAAACACACACGGTTTTCCTTATCAACAGTCTGCATTACTGATTCATTTGTTATAACTGATGAACCAACAGCATCATAATTTTACTGTTAACTCAAGTCCATAGTTTACATTAGGGCTCACTGTTTGTGGTGTACAGCTCCATTGGAATTGTATTTTTATTTTTATTGTGATAACATACATACAATATAAAATATCTCATTTAACCACCTTCAGGTATACAATTCCGCGGTGCTAATTACATTCACAATGCTGTGCTACCATCACCGCCACCTGTTCATCACAAACATTTTCAACAAACTGAAACAAATGTGTGTCGAGGTAACTGTGCATCATCTGGACAGCTCAGCCCCACAGAGGAAACAAGGCTTCAGCCGGACTAGAAGGGCTATTAGACTTGAAATCATCTGCTACACACTCTCCAAGAACGGAAAGAGCTGCCGCGTCCTCTGAACTTTCAGCCAGTTGTGCTGGTTTGGAGCTGTTGAGGACCCCTGAAAGGCGTGTTCTTTTAACCCACCCTGTGGAGGGAGACCTACGGGGGCGGGGGGAGGCTTTGGGTAGGTTGTTTCAATTGGGATGTGGCCCAGCCCATTCAAGGGGGGTCTTGACCATTTACTGGAGTCCTTTATGAGAAGATAAAAGACAGACATTTGGAGAGAGAGAAATCAAAAAACAAAACAAACAAACAAACAAAAAAATGCCCTGGAGATGTAAGAGAGAACCCACAGATGCTCAGAGAGGAGGCCACGAAACCAGGAGCTGAAAGCAATGAAACCCGGTTGCCAGCCATGTGACAGCAGAACCCTGGATACTGGCAGCCTGTCTTCAGAGAGGGTGTCCTCTTGTTGATGCCTTAATTGGGACATTTTCATGGCCTTAGATTTGCAGCTGGTAGCTTAATATATCCCCATTTTTCAAAGCCTACCCATTCTGGCAGCTTTAGCAAACCAAAACAGTACTATTAATATTGTTAATAGAAGTGTTGGTATTGATATTTTGAAACTATTATATGCATATTGTAAAGTAAGACAAATAATTAATTTCGTTGCTATCAGGAACCAAGATTTTTTGCATGACTAAATATAAAATTTTAAAGTTATAAAAAGAAAAAAAAACTGTGATTTTCTGTTTGGATTGCAAATGTATGAACTCATTCTTTTTCCTTCTTTTTTAAATGTACATTACCTAGCACTCCCCATGGTAAAGGGCTGAAAGCAGCGATGACCCCCAGCCCCGACGACCCCCAGCTCTCAACACCACTCCCGTCCGAAAGGAACCAGGGCTTCTTGCACAGCAGCAGGTTCCAGAGAAACCTAAAGCAACGAAGTGACCAGAGGCAGCCAAGATGCCCTTCCACAGGTGAATGGACAGACAGACTGTGGTACAGCCAGACAGTGGGATTCCCTCAGCCATATGAAGCAACAAGCTCTCATGTTAGGAAAAGGCACATTGGTAAGTGGGAGAAGCCAGTCTGTGGGATTCCAAAGCTACAACACTCTGGAAAAGACAAAACTACTAGAGTAAAAAGATCAGTGGTTGTGGGGGATGAAGAGGGGATGCCCGGGACATTTTGAGGGCAGTGAAATTGTGCTGTAGGACGCTGTGATGGCGGCCATGTGACATTATGCATTTGTCAAAACCCACAGATAGAGCTGCAGGCGCTAATTAGTGATGCATCAATATTGGCCCATTAATTGCAACAAATGTATCACACTAGTATGCTGTTAACTATGGGGAAACTGGATGGGGGGACCCCATCTGCTCAATTTATCTGTAAACTTAAGCCCCTCTAAAAAGTAAGGCCATTGATTTGTAAAAGAATGAACTGGGAGCATCAAAACATACTAAAATAAACATTTAAAACTCTGATGGACTTATGCATTGAGCACGTAGAAGGGAGCATGAGCTCACAAGGATACTAAAGGGGAAAAAAGGCAGCGCCCGGAGCCGGAGAGGAGGCACGTTGCCCTCCCGCCTTCCCCTAAAAGCCGCCACGGCCGCGCCTCCGGGTTTCCTTTCCTGCCCGGGCCCCTGTCGCCCATGTCGCCAGCCCATTGCTGGGGGTGGTTCATGGCGGCGGGGGCTCCGGAGGCCCCACGTGCAGCTGCGCCCAGGTTCTCGGCCCTTCCCAGGACAGGGGCACCTCCTGTCCTCGCCTGTGCTCGCCTGTGCCGGCTGGGCCCCACCACCCATGCCCCCCATGCCCCCTGCGCCCCCCCCACCCCATGCCCCCTGCACCCCCGTGCCCCCCCCACCCTGCACCCCCCATGCCCCTGCGCCCTCTGTCCGGGACCAGTCGCTGACCTCAGGCACTCAGCCCTCACCTCTGCCCTCTCGCCCAGCCCCAGGGCTCCCAGGGCCCCCTCATACCTTCAGGCCCCTTTCGCAGTTTGTGGCCCGGATCTGGAGCCAGGTTTCCTATTACCCCTGTTAGCCCCCAGGGCCCTTCTAGAGGGTTTCAGGCAGTGGAGCCAAAATGCAAACCCCAGCCCTCCAAGCCCCCCGTGCTTCACCCTCCTCTCCACAGTCAAAGGCATGGAAAGCACCCGGGTCCCCTTCTCTTCCCCCCGCCCACACGCCTCGACCCTGCACCCGTTTCCCACCAGGACAGGTCTTGCTAGGGTCACAGGTACCCTCTCAGGGGCCCGGGGCCTCTGGTCTTGCTTTCCCTCATATCAGGGCGGGGCTAACACCCTGCACTCATCCCGGCCACACCCCAATTTTCACTCAGGTTTCTATATCCACCACCCCTCCCCCAGTGCAGCCCACATCCCTTGGAGGAGGTGCTGGTCCTCAGCCCAGGGGGCTGGTGGGCTGGCGTAAGGGTCGTCCCCTCTGAGCCTCAGGTCACGGTGTGCCCAGGAAACAGGCTGGCTAGGAACAGTCTGGCCCAGTTCAGGCTGATGAGACACAGGACGTGGGCAGCTTTTCTCATTCTCAGAGGGGGCCTGGCAATCAATGCTCTTTTTCTGAACATCGCTAGGTTCAGACCACAAGGTCTGTGGCCTAGCCCCCCCTCGGAAATGAAGCCAGCTCAGAAGGAGAGAACTGCAGAGAAGTGGTGCAGAGCCCGACCCAGCCATGCCTGAATGCCACCTCAGGGCCGAGTCCCCGTCATTGCCCAGCCTGGCCTGCTACCTCTCTCTCCGGGGCACACCGCTCCTGGCACCACTCAGCTGCTCCTTCTTCTCGGTCTCGTTTGCAGCTCCTCCTGGGGTCCCCCCACCCAGGTCTGTGGCCCCACAGTGTCCCCTCTGGGCACCATTGTCTACAAGCACAGCTTTGCTGGCCACAGAGACCAACAGCTTCAGAATGCATCTGTCCACACATTCAGCACCTCCCAGACCTTGCCTTCTGGGCACCCTCAGGTCCCCAAACTCAACACTCCCACAGCCAAACTCCGTCTTTTCCTGCAGACTCGGTCCATTCCGGCGTTTTCGGAAGAGGCACTGCCACCACCTATGGCCCATCTTCTCAGCCCAGAAACCGGGTGTCATCACCGACTTTCTTTCAGGGAAGGATAAAGATCCCACATCACAGGCCCCTGAACCCCCACCCACCTGCTCCCTGAGGCCCCCGCCCAGCTCCCGGCCCTTTCTCCTTCCCTAAACCGTGCCAGAGAGCGGCTGGTTGTTACTTGCATTGCCTGTGAGTATCTTAACTGGGAGCTGCCTCAGGGAGGGGAGGGGAGTATCCTCCTGGCCCTGGGGGTCACTGCAGTGGCTCTGTCAGCTCTGCAGGTGTGGGTGACCAGGCTCCCCCAGGCTGGCCTTGGGGGTGCCCAAGCAGAAGCTACCTCCTCTTGGTCTGCAGCGTGGGGTTGAGGGGACATAGAGACAGGAAGGACAGGTTCCGGCCCTGCAGGGAGACCCCGAGTCAGGGCAGCCCTGCCACGTGGCATTGGGGAGCCTGGCCTCAGCCCCCAGGGGAGAAGCAGCGGCCTAAGGCAGCGCACCCCTGGGCACAGGGCTGTGGGGGGTACAACTGGGTGGTGTCCCTGGGCACAGCACAGCACAGATGTGTCTCGGGGGAGGGCTCCAGAGTTTGGGGGAAGGTCAGGGTGTGGGAGCCCTCCCGAGGGAGTTCCAATATGGGGGGCCAGCACAGCTCTGCACCCCAGGAGCTGAAGCCATCACAGCCTCTCCCCCCAGCCAAGCGATCCTGCTTTTCTCTCCCTGTGTGGACCCCACAGAAGCTCAGCTTCCTAAAGCTAATCCATCCCCATGGATGTGGACCCACGGTGAGTAGGAAGTTTTGGTGAGCAGGATCTAACTCGAAATGTGACCCGCCTGGTTCAGGAGGGGTCTTAATCCTCTTCCTTAAGTTTTTATAAGAGGAGAAAAGACAGAGAGAAGACAGAAAGGAAAAAAGCCCTGGAAAGGCTCAGGGAGAAAAGCCAGAGAAGCCGAGAGAGAAGGACACATGGAAACAGGGAGGAAGCCCCTGAAGCCAGGAGCTGGCAGCAGCGAAACCCGGGAGCGGAGAGCAGCAGACGTCGTGGCCTGGCCGTGCGGCGGAGGAGCCAGGGCCGCCGGCAGCCCGTCTTCAGGGAGGAAGCATCGCCTGTGGGTGCCTTGATCCAGACACCTTCACAGCTGCAGAACCGTAAACGTGTAAGTTAAACCCCCACCGTGAAAACTGCCCGTTTCCGGTACACGGCCTACGGGCAGCTGTATAACCCAAACGCTCCCCTTTCCCCCAGGACTGCCCAGCCCCGAGTCTCGGGCGTCAACGTGGCCGTGGGCAGGCTGCAGACTTTCCACGCTTCTCGCTCTGGGGGCACCGGGAGGCTGCTGAGCACACGAAAGGAGTGGAAAGATGCGTCACCCACCTTGGCCGCCTCCCTTATCTGATCGCTAGGAGGGCTGGGGCTGGCGGGGCCCACAGGGGCAGGCAGAGGCGGCCGCGGGTGGCCCAGGCTGGGGACGCCCCAGCTGCCCCCGACGGTGGACCCGCGCCCCCCACACACACACCTATCCCGGCTGCACCTGCTGCCCCCAACTCCTGCGGCCGGCAGGGGGGCTCAGGGGTCCCGGACCCTGGAACCTGGGTCAGGGGCTGGGGCTCCATGGGACGCCCCAAGCCTGCCTCCCACATTCCCCAAGACAGTCGGCAGGCAAGCCTCTTTCTTTCCTTTTCTCAATTTTAATTTTTTTTGTTGAGCTAACATACATACAACTCAAAGTTTCCCCTTTGAGCTGCTTTCACGTGTACAATTCAGGGGTGTTAATTACATTCAGAAAGTTGTGCCATCCATTACCAAAGTTTTCCATCCCCCCCAAACAGAAACTCTGCACCCACAAAGCATCGGCTCCCCGTCCCCACCCCCACCCGGCCCGGCAGCCTGTGCTCTCGGTTGATTTGCATATTCTGCTACAATATCTGTCCTTTATGTCTGGCTTATTTCTCACAACATGCTGTCTTCAGGTTTCATCCATGTTGTAGCAGGTATCAGAACTTTATTCCTTTTTATGGCTGGAAACTATTCCATTGTATGAATAGAACACATTTTTCCCCCTTACATTTGTTGATGGGCACTTGGGTTGCTTCCATTTGGCACTCGTGAATAATGTTGCTGTGAAGACTGGTGTGCAAATATCTGTTTGAGCCCCTGCTTTCACTTTTTTCTGTATATGCCTAGGAGTGGAATTGCCAGGTCGTAAGGTAGTTGTATATTTGACTTTCTGAGGAATTGCCAGACTTTTCCACAGCAGCTGCACTGCTTTACATTCCTACCAGCGAGGTACACAGTGGTGCCAGCGCGTGGAGATCCAGTTTTCCCGGCACCATTTATTGAAGACACTGTTCTTTCCTCACTGAGTGGACTTGGTGCACTTGCCATAGATGTGAGGCTATATTTCGGGGCTCTCAATTCTCTTCCGTTGGTCCTTGTGTCCATCCCTGTGACGGTACCACACTGTTTTGATTGCCGTAGCTTTATAATAAGTTTTGAAATCAGGAAATGTGAGTCCTCCAACTTTGTTTTTCATTTTCGAGATGGTTGTGGCCATGTGGGGCCCCTTGGCCTTCCACATAAATGGGATGATTGACTTTGCGGACAGTTACTTAAGATGAATGAGTTTGGGTGACAAGGGTTGAAAGAAACCAGTTAACTAATTAAAATAAGAATTTGGGGCCACTGTAGTGTTTTTTAGTCAAATGAAGTGAGAGCACTTACAAGAATGGATTTGGGGACTAATTAAATCAATTGCAATGCAGTTTCTACCACTAGAAAGCCAAGAAAAGATGGGAAACTTGCTCAACCTCAGTTTCCACAGCTGGAAAATGGAAATAAAATCTACATCACAGGGGTTGTTATTTTTTATTAAAAGAAATGAAACATAAAGCATGTGGGACACAGGAAAATTTCCATGGATGTTTTATCCTTTTCTACACACACACACACAAAATGGAGCGAAATGTTAAAATGTATATATATATATATATATATATATAGAGAGAGAGAGAGAGAGAGAGAGAGAGAGAATAACTCCCAGCTGATTAAACACACTGAAGAGAAAATTAGAGACTTGGAAGAAAAATCAAGGGAATGAACTAGAGAGAAGTGCACAGGCAGAGACAGGATGGAGAATAGAGAAAAGATGGGAGGAAACTCCATGTGGAAAGGCCGAGCTCTGGAGACTTGGAGCCCCCGCATGGGGGCAGCCGACCACGGTGCTGGGCTCGCCCCGTTAGGGTCCTTGTGCTGCTATCTCCAGGTGCCACAGCTGGTGTGAAAACAGCACCCAGTTATTCTCTTAGGGTTCTGTGCTCAGAAGTCTACGCCGGCTGCCAGGCTGTTTCCCTCCGGAGGCCGAGGGCAAGCTCCCCTCCTCGCCCACCTGCGTCAGAGGCTGCCTGCAGCCTCGGCTCAGGGCCATCCTCCACCTCTGAAGCCTGCAGCTGTGCCTTCTCTCCTGCCTCACCCCTGCCTCCCTCTTCGAGGCCCCTGTGATTACATTTAGGGTCCACCCCTTAACCCGGGTCATCTCCCCATCCCAGGGCTCTGAACTCAACCCCAGCTACAAGTCCCTTTGCCATGTCAGGGCACGTGCCTGGGTCCCGGAGATGACGGAGGGCATCTTCGGGGGCCATCACCCTGCTGACCACACATCACGGCTGTTTGGCATCTTCCTGGGCCCATAACAGCTCAGTGAGACACGGATAAGAAGCGAACCGAATAAAGCTTGGCCAGGAGGCAGCATGGCTGCCCTGCTCCTCTGACAGAGCTTCCCTACAGGGGCCCAGTGCTCCCTGCCTGCGCCCGGCCTGGGCTTGCCCTGCAGGGGCCATGGGAGCTGCCCAGGCGTTGGGCCACCAACCTCAGTACGTGTCTGAGAGGCTGAGAGAAGCCGGAGCCGTGGGGAGGGGCCTGGGGTCTCTGGTGTGCTTGGGGCAGCCTGTGGTGGGGGGTGGGGGGTGTCAGGACTTGACGTGGGAACTGGGGTGCTGCCACCAGAGGGAGCAGTTCCTGGGGGTGGTGAGGCCGGGGCGGGTCCAGGAGAACCAGGCTTGGCCAGCGGCTCAGCTCTCCCCAGGACGTGGCGAGTGTGCCGAGGAAGCCGGCAGAGGCTCTAGAGCGGACAGCCCGGGACCTGGCAGCTGGAGATGGGGAGGGGGCAGCCCCAGGCACCTGACACCAGTGGGCCCCAGAAGCCCGAGCTCCCTTGGGGACCAGCCAGAGCAGGGGCAGGTGACAGGGCAGGAGTGGGAGGGCACTGGGGGTTAAGCCACCCCAAACCCAGGGACCCTCCCCACACCCTGCTCCCTGCCCAAGTGGGTCATCCCCAGGGAGACTCCCCCACCCCTGGTCCCTGGGAGGGGCTGCCCAGGCTTGAGCTTGCACCCCAAAACCACAGGGAGTGGGGGCCTCAGGAGACTTGGGGGCCCAGGGAGGGGCCCTGCTGGGGGGCGTGGGGAGGGGGCAGCCACTCTGGAGTCCTTCAGAGGCTTCGGAGGCCTCTGTGCTGCTTTGAGGATGGACGGACGGATGGGCAGTGAAGGAGCTGCTGTAACCAAGTACCGCAGACCGTGGGGCTTGAAAACGGACATTCGCTCCCTCATGCTCTGGAGGCCACACGTCGGACACCAAGGTGTTGTCCCGGCCACGTGCCCTCCGGGGTCTCCTCTCCATGCCGGTGGCCTCCTGCATCCCTGGCTCGTGGCCATACCGCTCCAGTCTCACCTCTGTGCCCACGTGGCCCTGAATGTCCCCTCTTCTGTCTTCTAAGGACATCTGTCATTGGATTTAGGGCCCGTCCTCAGCTCGGGATCTTTAACCTGTGAAGGCCCTGTTCCCAAGTGGACACAGATTTGGGGGACACCCCTGCCCCCTACAGAGGAACGGGCTGTGAGTGGTTGTGGGTGCTTCATCATTGGGGTCTCCTCAGAAGGTGCTGTGGGGTCTCCGGGGTCGGAGGGCTCAGTGGCTGCCCTGGTCCCTCTGCTTCTGGACCCTGCAGAGTAGCTGCTGAGCCACGAACAGGGCAGTGCACAGGTCGCTGGGGTGTGCCCTGCTTCCTTGGGGGGTGGCTGCGGACCCTCGGAGGCTCAGAGCCCCCTGGATGCCCCATGACGCTGGGGGCCTGCAGGTGGGCCCAGACCTTTGGCCACGCGGTTCCTGGGATCCAGCCCGAGGAGGGGCCGGAACGGGGCTCTGAGACACCCCCAAAGGTGCTGGCCACATGTGGCTTATGGCAGGAGCTGCGAGCCGCACCCCCGAGTCACACAGTGGGGGCGCAGGAGTAAATCAGTCCCACAGGTTCCACAAGCTGACGGAGCATCTGTGATGGCCAAGAAACCTGCTTACACTTCGATGCCGCGTCAAAAAAGCACAGCATCGTTCCTTTTTAAAAGAACAAAGAGAAGAGAGGCAGGGACACCCAAAGGACGGCGTGGTCGTCGGGGGGAGAGAGGGTCCACGTAGGTCACTTTTCAGCATTTTCCAAACCGTTTGCCATGTGCAGATATTATCTTTATAACCAGAAGCAGAAACTTCAAAAGGGAAAGAAACGAAAGGGGGGCTCCCTAACGGTGTGGGCCATGGGCGGGTGGCGGGGGGAGACCGGGGGGCCATCCCACAGCCCCTGCGCTGACCGCCAGCACCTTCTCTTCCGGCCAGAAACGCAGGCCCCGGGCGAGCCTCGCGCATCTGCAAACCCCAGACCGACTTGAGGGCGTCGCTGAGGAGGAAGTGGCTGTCCTGACACAGGGTTGTGCCTCCCCGCGGTGACCCTGCCTGGGCCTGGCTAGTGGGGAGGGCCCCACCACAGGACCCCGGGGGCTGGGCAGAGTGGGCCACAGCGGGGGTCCGCAGCTAGGGTGCCCTTCCTGGGGCTTTGATGAGAAAAGAAAGAAAATGTGCTGCCTGGGAGGTGACTGCGCGGTCCCTTTATTTCTCAGTCACAAAGCAAAAAATAGTCAGTAGAGCGAGAGTTAAAGGGGACCCCCCCCCACCCCGGGGACAAAGGGGCACCTGGCTGCGCAGCACTGGGGGCAGGTCGTCAGCCTGCGGGGGGCAGGCAGAGGGGGCATCGGTCACTGCCAGGGTCTGTGGCTGGCCCCGTCCTGGGGAGCCTGGGGCCGTCAGGAGGGCAGGCAGCGCCCCCCAGCCTTGTCCCCGCGGTGGCAAGGCGACCCTGGCCCGGGGGGGCCACCCTGCAGCACGTCGCACAGGGAGAACACGCTGAAGGAGACCTCCTCGTAGGAGACCCTGGTCCCGCTTTCGTAGAGGCAGGCGAAGGCCAGGGCTCCCGTGGGCAGGGCCGCGATGGACACCAGGTCAGAGTAGCCGCTGGGCCCCTGGTGGATCACCCAGGGCTCCGTCCAGCTGTGGGGGTCCAGGGGGGCCCTGCTCAGGTGGATGCCCAGGTGCAGCCGAGCCCTGCGCCCCATCGGGTGGGAGTACAACAGCCACGTGGGGCTGGGAGACGTAGCAGCCGGGGCCATCGAGGGCCCCCCGTCCCCACTGGGCCCAGGCCGCAGGCCAGGCTCCCCTGGGCACAGGGACCCGTGGGGCACCCCAACCCCACGGGCGTTCCCAGCGCCCTCCTCTGGAGGCTCCTGGCCTCTGGGATACGCACGGGGGTGCTGTGGGGTGTGCCCCGGCGGGCCGGAGAGAGGGGCTGGGAAGCTGACGACGCTGCCTTGGCAGCCCCGGGCCGTCTCGGCCAGGGTGGGGACGAGCTGGCCAGGCAGGAAGGTGGCGCCCTCGTCAGCACTGAGCGCCTGCACGCGGCTGCCCAGGGAGCTGCGGGCATTGCAGTAGAGGACACGTCCGCCCTGCCCATCCTCCACCTCGGCCAGCTGGCATTCCCCCGAACGCAGGCCGGGCACGAGGCCCCCGTGGTGCCAACTGTGACCGTGGTCGTCACTGTAGAAGGCAAAGGCGTGGGGGGTGGTCCTGCAGAGCCGCCCGAAGCACTCCCGCCGGTCCACGTGGTAGGTGTAGGCGGGCACCAGGAGCCGGCCCGAGCGCAGCTGCACGCCGTGGCCCGGGCCCACGGCAAACGTGGCCCAGTCTAGGGAGATGGAGGAGGCTGGGGTGGGGGCTGAGAGAAGGCGGGGGCCCCCAGGGGGCAAGCAAGCTGGGGATGCTGGGGAAAGCGGGAGCCCAGGCCTCAGTGAGGGGCTGCTCCAACAACATACAACTCGTCCTGCTGCCCCAAGGAGTCTGATGGCCTTTCCTCGTGGCCCAAGCAGGCCTCTGGCCACCATTAGCAGAAGCAGGGCCGGGGGCTGCTCCTCAGCTGGGGCTGTCAGCAGGTGACCCCGACAGGCCCACGGCACAAGTACACACCCAGCTGCAGCCAGGAGGGAGCAGAGGACACACTAAATGGATAGTGAGGGTGGGGACAGCCCACAGGTCAGCTCTCACGGACAGGGTCTGGGGATAGCCCACAGGTCAGCTCTCACGGACGGGGTCTGGGGACGGCCCACAGGTCAGCTCTCATGGATGGGGTCTGGGGACGGCCCACAGGTCAGCTCTCA
>PVKY010000094.1:0-79685 GCA_004027775.1 Bradypus variegatus
CCGAGGGACTAATCAGATTCACTCACTCGTTTCAGAATGCAGACTTCTAGTTTCGCCAGATGGACGTTCCCTGTGGCTTTAGGAGACCTCCTAGCTACTTTGGAGGTGACATTCTGGGTCACTTTCTGGTTTTTATTCATTGTTTTTCACGGAGGTGTCTCCTTGCTTTGTCTCACCTAGCCGCCATCATAGGTTCTCCCTTGATTTTTAATTCTAGATCTCATTCAAAGAAAATATTAATAAGGTAAGTGTATACTACCAAGGAAAAAGTTCAAATAAACTTGACTTTACCATTTATTTATAGGTGTTTATTTTTGCCTATTCTTGCCTTCTCTCTTACTAAAATGTGTCCAAGACACTTCACCACCACTAGAATGACTATAATTAAAAGAACAGAAAATAACAAATGTTGGTGAGATGTGGAGAAAGAGGAAGCCTCATACATTATTGGTGGGAATGTAAAATGGTGCAGCTGCTATGGAAAAGTTTGGCAGTTCATTATAGGGTTGAACACAGAATTACCATACGACCTGACAATGCCACAATGTGACAGACACAACCCAAGTGTCTATCAATGGGTGAATGCATATACAACATGTGGAATAGCCACACAATGGAGTATTATCCAACTGTAAAAAGGAAAGGAGTTCTGATAAATTCTGCAAAATGGGTGGACCTTGAAGACATCATATTGAGTAAAATAAGCCAGATACAAAAGGACAAAAACTATATGATTTCACTTATATGAAATAACTGGAATATGCAGGATCATGGAGACAAAGTAGATTACCGGTTACCAGGGACGGGGGAGGAGGGGGAGTGGGCAGCTAATGCTTAATGGGTGCAGAGTTTCTGTTTGGGGTGATGGAAGACTTCCGGTAAGGGATGGTGGTAATGGTAGCACAACGTTATCAGTGTAATTAATGCCACTGAATTGCATGCTTGAAAGTAGTTGAGGTGGGCAATTCGATGTTGTATGTAACATGCCTGAGAGTAAAATGAAAAAGAAAACCAGAGCACCACTCCACAGGCACACAAGACCCCCTGGAGCCACATGACGGCCGGGCACTCACTGCCCACAGGGGCCCCTCGCTCGTGCCTCGTAGGAAAGGCCAGGTCAGAGGGCCACAAGTCACCTGTCCCTTCCCCACTGGAGAGAGCGAGCAAGCTACAAAGTGCATGAGGGAGAGATGTGATTGTAGGAACAAGGCAAGTTATTCAAATTTCCTTTTTATTTTTAAGTAACTCATTTGCAAGCTTTGCTTTGCTACCTCAACTATTATGTAGGAGCGAATTACTCATGACCCAGACCCCAATTATATTTTGACATCAACCAGAGGAGCAGTTATCTAAGTGTGGTTTGAGGAACCCCTGGGACCCCAAGACCCTTTCAAGGGATGCACACAATCCTCCTTTTTCCAGCTACATATCTGTGTGAGGCCGAATTTTCTTTCATTAGGCTTCAGTGAGGCAACATATGGTAACACACTGAATGCAGAATCCAACTATCTTCTCTCAAGTTGGACATTAAAGAGACTTGCAAAATGTAAAATGATGCCCACTCTTCTTGCAAAATGGTGTTTTGGAAAATACAGTCACTGTTCATAAAAAAATATGTTAAGCTACCATGCAATGATTTGTCATTGCTATTTTAAATAAATACTTAATAGTCTCTCAGTTTTAATTTCTAAGACAGTCAATATCAACAGATATAACCCACATAAACCCAAGCTCTTTGGGGTCCTCAATTTTTGAGAGCACAGGGGTCCTGAGAAGCCTGCCCTAAGAATTAGTTAAATAGATTGCTTCACATGGAATACTGTCCATTCCACACCTGGTGCAAATGTTTGTTAAATGACATTAAAAACTACAGAGCATCTTTATTGTATGATTTCTCTCTGCTTTTTAAAACTTTGACTATTTAAATAATTTTTTACAAGAGAAGTAAGCTAGAAGGATACACACAAAAGGATTGAGAAAAATGATCTCTGAGAGACAGTATTTTTAGGTCATTTCACTTATTCTTTTCTTGCACTAACCATATTTTCTTTTTCCACAGTAAGAGGCCAGGGGATTGGGAGAGAGGGGCCTGGAACAGCATTTTCTAGTGTGTTCCACGCAAGACGCCCCAAGGAAAGAAGATTCCATGGTTAAGTCAGTTGAGTAAAAGTTGATTACAGCCCCACGCCCACCCCCACAGCTGGAAACACATTAGTAGCAGAAGACTGAGAACTCTACCCAAGGAACCGTCTTTAATCTTGTTTCATAACTTCCCAGACTGAGTTGAACAAAAGGGCTCCTTTTCCAAGTAACACCTGTCAAAGCCAATTCACACTCTTCGGGAAACGCTGCCATGGAAATCAATTTGTCGTCCTATATAACAATTTGAAGAGGAAACCTGCAGTTGATCGCTATTTCATTAGTTAGATGTCACTACATCTCCATTATTTAACAATGATGACTTCTAGTAAAGATAATATTAAGTGGCACACACAACTCTAAGAATATTTGGGGGCTGGGGGTATGAAAAATACAGTTTTACAATTACGTTAGTGGGACACCTCTACAATGGAGTAAATTTAATTCATATAGATGTAGAAACTTGGAAAATTCAAGAAATGGCCTTAAATTGCAATTCTTAAGTAAGATTCCCTTTGCTGAAAACTGAGGACATTTGACCGTCATTTACTTAAATCGTGTGCATCAGCAGGTACTCTCTGAAAGGCGCGGGCCTGCATATACAGGTGGTCCTCCCATCATGCAGCCTTGTGTACACAGGTGGTCCCCCCATCATGCAGCCTTGTGTACACAGGTGGTCCCCCCATCATGCAGCCTTGTGTATACAGGTGGTCCCTGCGTCGTGGATGCACCACCTCCGATGGCAGGCAGCTCGCCCGCCGCGCCCAGCCTGGTCCTCCTACCTGGCCACCTGCCCAGGTGCCACCCAGCCAGGTGGGACGGGGCTGCCACCGGGGCCCCAGGGGGCTGGCTGGCCCAGGACTCCTCCCTGCTGCTTCCCGCCCAGGCTGCGTCCCTCCTCTTCCTCTCACTGGCTCAGTCCGCAGAACACAAGTATTTGGGCTCCTCCTTCTCAGCCTTTCTCTTCCTTAGTCTTCTCTTCAATCCAAGTCAAGGATCAGAGGACTCAAGGAGAGAGACTGATGGTGGCTAATGCCCATCAGAATCTTTTAAAGAGCTACTTTATTACTTCAAAGCCTACTTACTACAAAATTTTAACTAGCTCTTCATTTTTGGTTTATATAATTACACTATTGTAATGGGTGTGGGTTGTTGTTTTCTTCCACCGCAAACTTGCACTATTTCCATTTAGAATGCATTTAACTGGCTTCTCGGGATCCCTTTTGGATCTTGAAACTGTTTGTAACCATGTTTCTATGGGAAAATACAATGTTGGTTCCAACTTCAACTCCTAATGGATCCATAACAGTTGAGTTCTGAGGTCATCTGGGAATCTGAAATGGCTCTAGGTTGCAGGAAACACTATGTCAAACAAAGCTAGGTTAAGGCAGTTGGAAAATAGCCATTGGAAGATACCACATGGCTGAGGCAGTCAAGGAATTTCAGTTTGGGGGAGCTGAGCTTGCAGGCACTAGGAGCTGAAGATGGACAAAGAAAACGTGCCTGCGCATTCAGGAGAGAAGACTGCAGTCTGACAGAACTAGGCATGGATCAGCTTTTGGCCACTGCTGCGGATTTCTCAGATATTGGGGGCTCCATCCCCGCCCACTGCACCAGCTGGCCTTAGTTCTGACTGGGCTTCGGTTTCCAAAAGGTAAAAAAGTACAGTCAGGGCCACCTTAGTCCAAGGCTTTTGCCCCAAATTCCCAACCACTCTCCTACCCCAGTGAGCTGGGCTAGATACCACAGAAACTTCAGGAAGCCCTTTTACCCTTCTCCCTTCAAGCTTAAACCACCACAGCCTGGCCTGTGACCCACTTCCACTTTCCCTTTGCCCCGGGCTCCCTCCGACCTGCAGGGCTGACAAGAACTGTAAGCAGCAGGCACCCACAACTCGAGCCAGGAGACAAAGGGGCCCAGGAGCCCCCCTCAGAACTCCACGGGGACTTAGACCCCCGGGCCCTACTACCACTGTGCCCCCTTCCCCAAGCCCTCCCCGAGTGAGCACCAGGTGTGTCTAGCAGCCACCGGGCACCTGCCACCCTGCCTGGGTCCCCCCAGGAGCCCCCTCTGAAGAGGCCGCCCCAGCACCCAGGACCATCCCCACTGGACGGTGCCATTTTCCTGCGGCAGCCCCAGCCCGGGTGAGGCCACGTCTCCAACCTCTGTGGCCAGGCTCCCCCAAAACCCTCTGCCCAGGGTGCCCTGAGGGCTGTCCACCTCCTCATCATGGCCTCCACACGCAGGGGAGCTCTCCAAAGTCTAAAAAACCCCCGCACCCGCCTGGGAGCTCTCCTTCCAGTCTACCTGATCCCCCCTCTCCGCTCTCCCCTGACCCTAACAGCACTCTAGGACACACTTAGCACAAAACAGCAAAACAGCAAAGGGAGCGTCTGTTGAGACCCATTTGCCATACACGTCACTTTTTTAAAAGTAGTGGTGAAAATCTCAAAGCTTTTGAGAATACTGGGGAAGAATAATTCTAGAGAAGAATGGGGTTAATAAACTTTATTGAATAAGCAAGTACATATGAATCACTGGCATTAGTGGCCCATCTAAAAGAATATTTCATTCAAACAAATATTAATGTTGTGGTCATTATTAAAGTCACTGTAAGGGGAAGATAAGGCTATGTTCTGGTGTTCTCCAGGAGATCACGTTCCAGTTTAGAAGAGGTTCAAAAACGTCAGCGTTCACATCAAAAAGCATCTGTGTCAATACTTTCTATCCTAGGCTTCGGATAATGTTTAGAAGACGCTTATTATATGCTTCTCTGAGTTAAGCAAGAGAAGACCTTCATATACTCGGGCAGGAGCTTTTTAAACCTTTGCCAAATGAAAGTGCCTTATACAGGAATTATGAGCAGATATTCATGGATACTTACAAACAATTCAAAAGATCAGAAACATCACCAACTCAGGGCTTTATAACCCATCTGAGGATTACCAAGGTAACCCACCACTAACCCAGCACTAGTCAGCAAGGTGCTGAGAAGGGCTGCCACCCCTCTCACTGCTCTTTTAATAATTTTTGCCCAAGGAGAAAATTAAATTCAAATCAGTGTATTTTGCTACTTATTAACTACTCTGATAAGTGTTTGAAATGCAGGGCAGATTAGGGATTATCCAAGAATTTTATTTCTGTTACTAATTCCCTAATAGGAAACTGGCATGAATTACTCAAGGTATTTTAAAGGTAAACATATCTGCTTGATACAAAAGCCTTGATCCCCCAAATTATGTGACCCTATTCCCCAACTAGCCTCTAACTACGTTTGCTCTCCTGCTGTATTCTTTGAAAAGATGTCTATTGTGAACTTCATACAGGCCGCCCTCGGCAAAGTGCTGGGGACAGAAGGTGAGGGTCTCCACCCTGGAGCCAGCAGAGGGGGCAGGGGGCACAGCGGTGGGGCGGGCAGCAGCCAGCACACCTGCGAGGGCAGCCCAGCCCAGGCTCTGACTCGAGGCCCTGTCCTGCACGTTTACTAATAGTCAGGCCTGACTTCCAGGATGTGCTGCCCCGCACTTGGTTTAATGTTCTACTGCCATCCTGAAATTTTTAGTAATAGTTTTTAACAAGGGGCCTTATATTTTCATTTTGCGTTGGGCCCCGTGGATTCTGGAGCTGACTCTGTCAAAATTATTCATCACTAACTACATCTGAAATACACAAAATCCAAAGTCAAAAGTGACTGGATCCTGCATTTCAGTTAGAATAAATTAGGTTCTTTAAAAGCCACTTTAACTCTAGACCTACTGAATAAGAATCTTTGGAGGGAAGTGTGGGAATCTGCCTGTAAACAAATATACAAGATGATTCCTGGGGCCCCCCTGGGATCCACCCATATGCCCCCCCCCCGAGCACGAACCCTCCACCCATCCCACTTAGAGAACCCACTTCTTTTCTTTCCCAGATTCCCACATTTCTCTTCTATTCGTTCTTGTCTTTTCTCTTCATTATCATTTAATGTCAATTTTGCTGTATTCGATAATCTCTTGGAAATTTTCTACTTCTGAGGAACAGGCTTTTGGGGTCTGGATTTAAGGAAGCAACTCTTGCAGAGCTGCCAATGCCGGGAAGTTCCCTGGGTTCAGGACACCTCATTTCCATAACAAAAAAAAACACCACCTAGACAACTTTGTATGAATCATTCTAACGTTTTACATTTCTTCAATTTAAGTTTATAACAACCAATTTTTTTCCAGATGGTCCTTAAAATAAAAGTACTATATTAGGTAAGAAAAAAAATTTAATATTAAGACCTTAGAATAAATGTCTTTGCCACACTTTAAGTAGTATTAAATAAAGATGGCATTCATTTTTACTGACTTTTAAATTTTGTTTTGAATCTAAAGATGTATTTCTAAGCATTTTACACTATGACTGAAGACTGAGTAAATAATGAATAGTTAAACAATGGAACAAAGTAATTTACTTTAACAAAGCACATTTTTATCCAATTAGCATAATAAAATTTTAGTGGATGAAGAAACGTCATCTAAACTAATTGTACATTAAGAATTCTAGTGTTTTCTTCCATCCCCTTCACAAAGTGAAACCTGGAACTCTGCGTGGGGCTTGTGGGTGGGGGTCCCCAGACCACTGAGCTTGGCTTCTTCCTCAAAAATCAGGTGCTATGCTGCAAATGCTCTGAGCCTATCTGAAAGTAAGTGCTCCTAAAAGCAGAGCTGCAGGGCTAGGTTCCCACAACGACTTAAAGGACTGATAAGATACAGTCCTGGGAAAGCAGGCCAAAGCCTCAGCTTAAAGGGTGTCTTTAAGAAAAGGGGTGCTTTGTGAGCTACGAAGTACCCGGCACTAGAAAAGTTCAAACAGGCTGAATGATCCCTTGTCCGGGACAGTGCGAAGAGACGCTGTTGCACAGGGAAGGCAGGCTACGTGGGTAGGCAGGACAGGCCCTTCAAAGTTCCTTTCAACTTAAAGTCTGAAGTCCTGGGAAGAAGTGACACAGGAGACAATGGCTAAGGAAGGACTTGGTTGGATCAAATGCCAGTTTGCCCTGAGAAGGAAAAAATCAGCCACTCAAACCTGTGGGAAGATAACTGCTAGCCAACCGTGAGATGTGTATCTGATTACAAAGATGACCGATGGGTGACTACAGAATCTGGTTGCTTTAATGATGGGTTGGGAGAGTGAAGGCAATAGCTCAAGGTTGCAGAGCTTCATTCGGAGGTGATAAAGAGATGAAGATGCCCTAAAACTGACTGTGGGGATGGCTGCATATACCTGTGAATATACTAAAAACCACTGAACTGTACATTTTAAATGGGCAAATTGTATGGCATGTGAATTATACCTTTAAAAAGGGTGGATGTAAGATGTGCACCCACTTTGGAAAACAGTCTGGCATACCCTCAAAAAATTAAACATGAAGTGGCCATATGACCCAGCAATTCCATTCTGGGTACTTACCCAAGAGAAAAGAAAACCTATGTCCACACAAAAACATTTAATTAGCAGCACATGGGTGAAGTGTGTAATATGTGAATATATCTCAATAAAGCTATTAAGAAAGAAAAAACAACAGAAAAAGAGTGGTTGTATGCAGGCGGCTTCTTTTGTCCTAAACAAATTCAAAAAAGTACAGATCAAGGTAGACTTGAAAAGTAGCAAGTGACAAGAAATTCTTGTCACTCAGGAACCAGATTAGTCCAGAAGAGACAGCTGAAAGAAAATATTTGTCTGACCAAAAAGATAAAAAAGAAAACCATGACTCTTCCTTTACCATGCTACCCCATACTTCTTATTGGGATTCTGGAATGAAAGGAAATTAACATTCAGCTGTGTTTTATAGGTCTTTAAAATGTTCCAAATTCAGGTATTTTGAAGTAACTGAATCTTTGCCAAGAGCCCTTAAAAATAAAAGTCTTAGCAACAGATACTGTGAAATTTTCTAATCTAATAATATTAACAATATCATCTTAAAGGTAAATGGGAAAAGAAAAATATGCCCAAAACATACAGAAGAAAGGACCTACCAAATTGGGAACATCCAAATGCAGTATTCTAATCCCTAGGAGGTGACACATGGGGTAGGGGACTGGCAGTTTGAGGGGTCCCACAGTGACACACCTGAGTTTTCTCTTACAGTACTATTAACGCAGCATTGCATAACTCATTTCCACCAATCCTGAATACATATTCTTGAAGTTGTACTATATTTGCTATATTTTATAGCAAATCAACAATTTGAATTTCATTTATAATGACACAGCATTTGTCCAAGCAATGCTGCTCCTTGCTCCTGCCATATCGAGACCCCAGAAAAAGCGCAGCAGAAAATGCAATATATATAAAACTTCAATTAACCAGAGCACCAGAAGTAGATTCTTGGGGATGTCCAAGTTAATCCAATATATTTTGTTTCAACTCCTATAAATGAAAATTCTAACCACCACCACCCCCAAAATTTGCATTTTCTTGTCTTAGAAAGAAGATAATTAAATCATTTTTTTTCATGTTTTAAGATCTTAACATAATCTCTGGTTCCTTGTTTTAAAAATTAAGAATTGGTTTAATAAATTTAAGCAAGTCCTGAGAGGAATGTCATGAAATTACAGCACTTTCTATTTCAGAATAAAAATCCTTTTACATCATATTTTATAATTTCATTTATTGTCCATATTCTTCTTATCTGAAACCATTTGTTAAGGCTCAAAAATCAAACAGTATTGAGTCAGAGTATTATACAAGCTCCTAAACCTTCCTTTTGAAAAAGAATTCCTATGAAACTTGTTTTACGCTTTTTGTTCCTCTAAAAGTAGTAGGCAACCAAGAGATGAATTTCAGTTAACTGAAGGTTCAAGTTCGTTGAGTTTTACAGCTCTGAAATTGGAATACATTCAGAATTAGTAATATTTTATTGTTTCTTTAGCAGTTATATAGGTCTCCTATGTGAATGATATTTACTTTTTGGCAATAAAAAGATCAGACTAAATGTAACAGTGAAGTCTACATTCATATGACTTTTTCCTCAAACTTTTCTCTGAAAAACAAATTAAGGAAAACATTTTCCAAAAAAAAAAAAAACAAACACACACACACACTGGAAATTACAGTATTTTTAAAAATGGACTCAGAGTGGTAGCCACAGAGCTACAAACTCCAAAGATTCAAATATAAATTTTTATGATCTAATATCCCCAACACTGCAATCAATAGATTGGAATGCTGAAAAATTACTAATTCCCATATCCATACCACAGAATTTAAATTTAATACTCTGTAATGCTTTATTTCAGTATTTAGAATTTGTCTGTCAGGTGAAAAATTGGATGTAAAAATACTATATTGCCTAAACTGAGTGAGTCAACCTTCCATTAAATCACAGACAAACACTGATTGCCAACTGCATGCCAGGCAAGACTGGGGTGATAGGACGTATCTGTGAACAAAATGGACCAACAAAACCACCTTGGGACATTTATTCTGGTGAGGGGAGGCTGACAAACAAAATTAATAACAGAGCGAATGAGAACTGGCTAAGAGCTGCAGAGAAGAGGACAAGTGGAGCAAGGAGGGGAGGTTCAGGGGATTAGGGGAAAGGAGAGGGGAGATCTGAGAAGTCTCTTTGCAAATGGGGAGATAATCATGTAATGCTTTGAAGCACATCACATGATGGCTCATTTTTAAAAATATTTTAGTATTCAGATAAGCTTTCTACTTTTTCTACTTCAATTTTCTATTTCCTGATTATTGACGAATTGGAGAGAAGGGAAGGGACTTCCAGGGAATGAACCCATGCCAAGGATATGTCTCCAAATATTTTGGTTAATTTGAGGTTTGCTGAGAACTACAGCTACAATTAAAATGAAATTTAGGGTTTTCCATAAAACAACTAATACTCAAATGCAATTTATGTTACAAAAGCTATCATTCTCTCCAGCAGTTTGTATATTATTTTTATTCCATCATTATTAGAGGTAGCTAGAGTATGAACAGCAGTTCATTTCATACTGTCTTGCAGCAATAACAAATTCAGACATGAGCTGAAACAATCATCTTTTAAAATGAGTACACAGAAAATGTCTCCAGACTGCATATTAAAATATGAAATTTATTTGTAACATTACAAAATCTAATTTTTTTTAGCATTTTATGTGATATTCACAAGACATTTCCTAAATTTCAAGGTGAAAAAAAAGCAAAAGAATAACTGATTTTTAAAATGTGTTTTTACTTTGAAGACTAAGAATCCTGAAGTACTGTAACTGCACCAAGGAAAGCTCAGAGAAAGCTATCAAATTACCAAGGACTCAAGACTCAGCACATTTCTCACATAAGATTTCTCTAAGTCCATCATAAGGAAGGCATTTGATGGTTGATATTTATGGTAACTAAGTGTCCCAAGTAACAATAGCAAATGCAGGTGAATGGACAAACTTAAAAGATATGGATTTCAACTAGAAATGTCATCACTGACTAAACTAAACATACTTAAACTGTTGCCCAAGTCATGTACATATTTTAATACGTGGGTTTTCCCAAGAAAAGTAAATCTTTGACGTATATTATGGGTTTTTTTCCTTGGATATATTCAGCTTTCACATCTCCACGTCACATCTGGAAAGACATTTCAAAGTCGGCCTGATGTAATTAAAAATCAAATTGCAAACTTAGAGCAATTGGATACTTAATAACTCAACATCTGAATTTGACAGTCAACAGAATTTTAAAAATGATATGAAGTATTCAAAGTTTATCATCCTTAGTGTTACGAAAGGAACAGGGAACAAAAGGCACATTTTGCCTCTTTTGCCCTTGAATTTGTAAACACCATACTTCTTTTGATATGTCAAGCCAAGGAGGAGAAAAATAATTTTAAAGGCTTGCTGAATGGAAATGTGAGTCTCACCTAGACTTCTATCAATCCCCCCACAAAAATTTATTAAAAAGTAAATAAGACTAGATTCAAATACTCTATAGATTCCACCTAGACTATTTTGTTGCAAAGGCAAAGAAAATGTTCACGATTCCAAGATCCATTCAGAAGCATGTATCTGCAATGCGTAAGCTTTTCGTTGGCAAGATCAATCAATATCAGAACGCTTGTAACGTTTAACAGGTTAAGCGGCCAAAGGTTAAAAAAAAAACAAAATAAACAATTGACCAAGAAATATTATTTGCCACATAGCCGTTAACCATGGGACCATTTCGGTCCACGATCCTACGGAATCACTGCGAGGGTCTGTTTCTCAGTTATCTGCTGGAGCCATGTATGCTCAGGCACGGTCTAAATTACCGTCAGAAAATGTGCACCCGGGCTTCGGGGCTGCAGGGGACGGAGGTTGCCAACACCGGGTGAGACCGCGGTAGTAAACCTCATCACAATTTCACCTTTGGGTGAAAAGGGTGGAGGGTGGGGAGTGCAAGAAGTTTCAGCCTCCTTTGGTTTGAAAACAGACAACGTTTAAAGGACCCTGGGAGGAGGAGGAAAGAGGAGAGATGCAGGGTCCGCAGCGGAGAATCGGGATCTTGGAAAAGGGAAGCGGAGGAGTGGACTCTTATGTAAGCACACACCAAAAACTGTGCTTGTGCACCCCCGGCCCGATGCACATCTGAGCACACGACACACGTACGGAGCATCGCACCCGGGGGCTGCATCCCCAGCCTGGGCGTGCTGCTGGGGAGGACGGCGGACCGACCTCTCCGCCCTTCCGTGCGCACCCCCCCAAATCCGTGCAGCCGGCAACACCCCACGTCCCGGCCGTGCCCCTGAGCCCCGACCTGACTCCCGGCGCCCCGACCCGACTCCCTGCGCCCCGGCCTGGCCCCCCGCGCCCAGCCCCGAGCGCTTACCTCGCGCGGCCCAGACCCCGCCGCCGCACAGCAGCCCGGCCAGCAGCAGCCAGGAGGCCGGGGCCGGCGCTGGCGCGGGGCGGCGCAGCATCGCTCGGGCTCCCGGCGCCGCGGCCGCCCGGGGCGGGAGAGGCAGGGAGGCGCGCGGGGCGCCGAGCGGGGCTCTCACGGCCCGGGGCCGGCTGCTGGGCGCCGAGGCGAGCACCCGGGACCGAGGAGGCGCCGCCGCCGTCGCCGCCGCCGCCGCCGCGAGACGCTGGGCCGCGGGCTCCGGCCGCGGGCGCCCTCCGTACTCCGCCGAAGCAGCGCTTCGCTGGAGGCAGCGGCAGCGACTAAGATGGCGGCGGGCGCTCTCTCTCGGGTCCGGCGAGGGTACCCGGCCGGGGGCGGGGTGGCGGCGGGAGGGGCGGGGAGGGGAGCGGCTCCAGGCGCGCGCGCGCACGGGAGGCGGGCCCGGGAGCGCGCGGGAGGCGGCGCGAGGCGCGGGCGGGCGGGGAAGGGCGCGCGCGCCCCCGAGCTGGCTGGCCAAGCCCGCAGCGCGCGCCCGCGGAGGGGCCGCGCCCTAGGGTGGGTTCCCGAGAGGCCGGGAGGGGGGCGGAGGCCATCGACCCCTGGTCCCCCGCGAGCGGCACCTTGGGGCCCGGGCTCCCCCTCGCTTACCTGAAGGACTTGCCCCGCATGCCCCGCACCACGACCCTCAGAGCGCCAACACCCCGTGTCCCTCCGGGCGAGTCCTCGGTCGTGTCCCTCCGGGCGAGTCCTCGGTGTCCTCTCCTGCAAGGTGGAGGCGCTGAGAGGCCGCGGCGGGGTCGGGAAAGGTGCCCGCGCTCGCGAGCAGGCCCAGGGCTGCGCCGCCCGTGTCGCAGTTGATGCAGCGCCGGGGCGGGGGGCGGCTGGCCTGTCCCCAGGGGGCCCGTCCTGAATTTGTACCTCCAGACCCCGCCATTTGCTGAAGACGTCAGTCTGTGGCTTTTTAAAGGTGACTAGGGGGCGAGCGCCTTCTAACCGATCTTAATGTGGCGCTAATGGTCCCTTAGAAATGCAGGTCCAGACAGATAGAGGGTCCCTCCCTGGGTTGCGGGCTCTCTTCCCGCTCCCCACGGAGGATGTGTCCTTCGCTTCGTGTCCCGGGGCACCTTCTCTCAGCCGGTGACCTCCGGCCCCCCGGGAACCACCCCACCCCCCCACGTTAGAAGAAAGGACTCAGTGATGGTCTCCTCAGTGCCGGGCACTGGAAACTAAGTCAGAAAGGCCAAATGACTTCCCCAATTGGGACAACTGCTGTGAAAAGAATGTGCCCTCGAGGACAGGGCAGTCTCATTAGGGAGATGAGACACCTACAGCAAAAAGTTAAATAACAATAAAATGTTAATTATTCAAGCGTGTGCAGGAAGAGATACCAGAGGTGAATCACTGCCAAACAAGCGCCAGGGGCCCAGTTTTCCACAGGGGTCCAGCTGGCTGGTGGGCTTCCCGGAGGCCGGTTTGGGGTGGGGGTGGAGGGGCAGCCTGGAGGCTGGAGGAGTGTGAGTGCTCAGTTTGGCAAGGACTTATTTAGGAGAGTTGTGGGCGGGGAGCCAAAAAGGTAGATTGAGGCCAGATTGTGGGGTGCCTCAAATGACAGGAGGAGAAGTTTGGACTTGATCCCACTGGCAACAGAAAGATAATGAATGGTTCTGTGCAGAGGTGTGATGTGACCTGGGGGAGTGGCGAAGCAAAATAGAGTCCAATATGCCTGTCCCTGCCCTTTGTCCCCCACAGGTGATCTGCCATCAAAGCCTAAAGATTCCTTCTATATAAAGTCTCACCTTCCTCCCTGCCACCTCCTCCTCTGGGCAGGGCACCAGGCTCCCCTTGGCTGGACCCCCTCTGAGGCACCGGCTCCTCCAGGCATTGCACTTTTTCCAGCCAATGAGGCAGGAGTCACCACCCCAGGTTTTGCCTCCCTCCAGCCCAGCGGCTGCCTGCTGCCACTTCATCCTGTCTGGACAGCTCTGCCAGGTTTCCCAGCCCTCAGCCCCACCCAGCTGACCTCAGGGCCTGCTGTCTTGCTTGTTGTCTTCGCTCAGGATCATTCCTGCCCAGGGGCAGCATTATGTGGCACTCACCACTGCCTGATCCTCAGGTCCTTACAGCACACCTCTGGGCTGCCTCCTTCAGGAAGTCCTCCTGACTTTCAGTCTCTCCCTTGCTGATCCCACCTGCTCTTAACCCCTACAGCCCAGACTTTATAATCTGCTGCCTTCTTGCTGTCAGCTGATTAATCACATGTACCCTTTTCTCTCTCCACTGCATTCTAGTGGGAAGGACCCAGATTTTACAGTCAGACAGCACTACACCGGAATTCTGGTTTCCACCACTTTGAATGACCTTGGACAAATTATAGAACTTTCTGAGCCTCTTTCCTTACCATGAAATGTGATAATGATACCTACTTTCTAAAGTTGTGCAAATTAAATGAGATGGTGCAATTAAAGTGTATTCTGCTATATAGTAGGTGCTAAATATATGTTTTCTTTTTCTCTCAGGGCTAGTGGCCTTCTGAGCTCCTGGTATACTGCTGAGCACATAGTAGATATTCAATAAATATTGATAGGTCAGTATTTTCTATTATGGAGAACACACTTCCTAGGGGGACGAAAGTGTGCCTGTAGGTTTCCCTGGACTTTTAAGATTTACAGAACATAAAACCAGAAAAGCATCATCTCAGAACCATGTTTTGGGTCAATAGGTTGGTGCCAAGGGAGAAATTCTAAATGTCTCCAGTTCTATTAAAAACACAAACAAAAGTTCTCTGGTGCCTGAAATCCTGATGCCTTTACCTTATCACTCTCACTGCCCCATAAAGAAACAAAGAGAAAGATTTAAAAGGTTCAGCAGCAGGTGGGGCAGACAGACGGCCCCACTGAGATTCTGCCCACATGAGGGTTAGCCCAGCTGCAAAGCTCAGCTCAGGAGTCTCAGAAGCCAGGGAAACCAGTGAGCTCGGTTTCCAGTCTGCCTGGCAGTAGCCTCGGCCATATTGGCGCTGTTCAAAAGTCTTCATGTGATGGATTAGCTAATCCTCAAAATAGCCCTGAGATGGGGATTGATCTGATTAGTCAAGGGAAGCCCTGGCTGAGCTGAGCCAGCCGCTGACAAGTAGAGGGGATGGAACCCCTGGAACAGTGGGAGAAGGAGGTCACCCAGGCCCATCCTTAGGGGAGAGCACAGAGGAGCAGAGGAGGTGGCTCTGTCAGCTGGGCAGTTGTAGTCAGCCCAGATGAGGCAGTGGACGGAGAGGACAGGAGGTTTCTCAGGGTGCCGTGCCTTTTGAGGATGACTCCTGCAGACAACAGCCTCTGTGCTGAGCTCCATACTAAGTGCTTAACCTATAAAGGACATGTGTATGCCTCTAGCAACTCTTTAAGGAAGGTGCTTAATTGTGTCTATTCCGCAGAATGAGAAAAATGTATAAAATCTACTCAAGAACACATTGCTAGAAGAAAGGACACCTGTGATTCAATTTCATATCTGTCTGAACCCAAAGCAGTACCCTGGCCCCGATGTAAAATTAGCTCCAAGGACCACAAAAGCCCTGCTGCGCCGGCTCCTCCATCGGAGACGGGGTTTCAAGGCCTGGCTTCACCGCGCGCCGGCTGTGCGAGGCCATGGAAGGCCTCGGGCTCGTCGGCGGGGACCTCGATTCCCCGATCCCCAGTTGCCGGGAGGGTGAACTGAGATGGCTGCTGCGAGCTCTTTGCCGCCGGTGCGGAGCGCGGTGGCTGCCCTGCGCGGTGCGCGCTCGGTGACGGCGCGGAGCTGGAGACGGTCAGCCGTCCTTACAGCCGCGCTCCCGAGGATGTGCTTGGGAAGAAACCCGCCTCAGGGCCGCGGCGGGAGGTTATGAGAATATTGATGAAAGCAGCTGATCACCAACTCCTTAGAATACTAAAACCACTCCACCCCACCCCCAGAGCTGGGGGCCCCTGGAGCCCCAGAAAGTATGAGGTCAGGCCCCAGCTCTGACTTCTGGTGACCTGGCCAGCTCACTCCATTGATGGGAAAATTCAAGGGAGGGAAAATGATGATGTGGTTAGAACATGGTTCAAAATCAAGAAAACAAGGTGCTCCAAAAGTTTAGTTCCATTCCTGTTCCTTCTCTGTTTCTTCCCTCCCCGTACAAGTTACCATTTTTGTCTGTTTGGGGTTTATCATTCACACTGTTGTTTTTTTCTTTCCATTTTTTGTATCAAGGTAAAAATTCACATAACATGAAATTAACCATTTTAAAGTAAATAGTTCAGTGGCACTTAGTACATTACAGTGTTGTGCAACAACCACCTCCAGTTCCAGAACATTTTCATCATTCCAAAAGGAAACCCCGTACCTAGTAAGCAGTCACTCCCTGCTTCCCCTCCCTCCAGCCCCTGGCAATCATCCATCTGTTTTTTGTCTCTACAGGTGTACCTGTTCTGGATATTCCATATAAACGGAATCATTTAAGATGTGACCTTTTGTTTCTGGCTTCTTTCATATAATAGCCTTCCTTTTTATAGTGAATAATATTCTATTATAGGTATATACCATGTTTTGTTTATCCATTCACCCATCAGTGGACATTCAGATTTACTGTGTGTTTTTTAATACAGGCAAAGTTTTTTATAGATTCCTCTTTCTTAGATAAAAGGCAGCCTATTATACCCACCATTTTGCATCTTGCTTTTTTTAATTTAACATAATATCTTGGAAATCACACCATTGCAGAATAAAGACATAGCCCCATTCCTTTTCATAACTGTCTACTACTCCATTGTGTGAACGTATCAGAGTTTAATCAGTCCCCTACTGGTGGGTATTTCTCCACTAATGATGGCTTGTTTCCAATCTTTTGCTATTACAAAAAGTTCTGCAGTGGCCCTTTTCATATTTTTTGCCAATTCTGCCACCTTCTAGCTCTCTGACCTTGGGTAAGGTGCTTGACCTGGCTGATCTCAGCCTCTCCCTCTTTAAACGGAGGTGGAGTCAGTGCCCTCCTTCCCGTGGTTGCGAGGGGCGGCGGAGGCAGTGCGAGGAAGCAGGGAGCACAGCGCCCTCCTCCTGTGCCAGTGTTAATCCACATCAGCTGTTCCTGCTACTCCTCCTTTCGTGTGGCTCAGGGCTTCAGGCTCCTCTGGAAGGGGCAGAAAACTCCGGATGGGGCATTCCTGTGACCACCAGGGAATCAGATTGGGGCCTGTGGGTTTCTTTCGGACTCTCTCTCTCTAGAACTTTCTGTGGCTCTCCATGTGCAAAGGAACTAAGGGAATTCCTATGTGTGAAGCATCAGCTATCTCTGGCTGGTGAAAATTTCCAGGGAGGAAAACCTCACCATTCCACTAAAGTTGAGTAACTCACTTTTGCACCCACAAAAGTAGGACAAGGATTGGGGTTTCCTACTTATAGTCTCTCCTACCACAAAATCAAAGCTAACACACAGCATGTCCCACTCCCCTCTTTGGGTGGGCAGTGGGGGAGGCACATGAGCCACTCACCTCCATGTGTGGTGGAGAGGAGGGGGCGGCTGTTTCACTCTGCAGACAGATTACCCACCCCAAGGCACCATGCACCACACACAACAACTTGCAGACAAAGGGGGCCCCACCCTCTAGGAGTCACAACCCAGAAGTGATGTGCCCTGTCCGCACGCACATGCACCACCCAGATGGAAAAGGCCTGGGATGGATTTCCAGAGGGGAGCAGGAGGGGAGGGAAGGGCTGGGCAGGAGCAGGTACAGCTCCGCCAGAGCTGCAGAGGAGACATGAGAAGAGACATGGCCAAATGGGCAGTGAAGGTGGACACAGTGGAGACAGCACCTAATGCAGAGTCAGGAGACCTGGGTTCTACCCATGTCTCCGTCACATTTCCTGGATCAGGGCAAGGTAGTAGGGTGGAGAGTTAAAAAAAAAAAAAAAAAAAAAAAAGGAGGAATGATTTACTCATGTGGTCTTGATTCCTACAGACCTGGCTTCTGGTTACCAGCAGCAAAGACCAGGCCACCTAATGACTCTGTGCTTTGGTGTCCTCATCTGTGAAATGGGTTTCAATATCATCATCACCCCTCCTTTAAGGGATTAAATATGATAATTCAATGAAAGGATGCACATAAGAGGTGCAGCTCAGAGCCTGACAGGTAGCAGAGGTTTAATTAACATTACTGTTCTTACGATGATGATGGAAGTGGGTGTCCTTGAAAAGTCTAAGGAGATGATGACAGTTACAACTCCTTTCAGATAGCACTTAAGAGTTTGCATGGGTTCAGCACACTCCTATTTTCAAAGGGCATCCCCACATCCCCACATCCCCACAGCCATCTCCATTTAACGGCTGGGAAGCTGGAGTTCAAGGGCTGCGTGACTTGTGAGGCTTGCCCAGCTGGAAGCAGAAGGGCCTGGTCTCAGACGCAGCTCCACTGGCTCTTCTGTGCTTCCTCAGTCGCAGCCCCCCAGGCCTGCAACCCATGATGCAAAGCAAAAGCCAGATTTCAGAATTTCGAAGCCTTTCAGGCCTCCAGCTCATTTAGTGGCTTGGGGATAACTTTTTTTTTTCCTCCTTCATCTAGCAGGAATTAATCACCCCCCAGAGATACAGAAATAACAAGCTCAGCTCACATGCTGAGTGCTTGCTGGGGCCCAGCGCTGCATCAAGCCGTCTAGGTGCAGTATCTGATTTCATGCTAGCAGCAGTCCCAGGCGATGGGTATGATTGCCATCCTTTTATGGAGGAGGACGCTGGGGTTGAGAGAGCTTAAGCAACTTGCCCAAGGTCACACAGCCAAGTCAGAATTGGAATCCAGCTCAGTCTGGCTCCAAAGCTGAATCTCTTTTCCATGACAATCTCTATGTTTGCTGAGGCAGAAGAACTGCGGGGCTGATCTTCCCCCCTGCTTTTCCTGTGGGATCACCCCCTCCGGCTCCAAAGCCCACATTAAGGTGAGTGGTCGGAACTGAGCCGGAATGCCGGGGTGGAGCAGCGAGGGGCGCCACGAGGCACCACCTGCGTGAGGACGGGGCTGCCCAGGTCAGACAGGCAGGGCCACGCCCTCACCTGCACGTACACAGGGCCCCTCACCTGCACTCAACCCTTCCCCGGTTATCAAACCCTCCTTGGGCCTTCTCTCATCTCACCCCACTGCCACCACTTCCTAGCTCTGTGGCCCTCTTCTGTGACATGGGACAACAGTGATGTACACCCATAGGGCCGTTCTGTGGGGTAGCTGTGAGAATGCGCCGGGCCTGGCACGTGGCATTTAATAGCCCCAGCCCGCTGGTTCATGAAGAGCCCCTGCAGACAGGCCTCGGACCTCTCACCAGGGAGGCCGAGTGAACCTTCCTCCCAGGGAACCCCCCTGCATCTTTGGGGTGCCTGATCCGGGGCCCAGGGCATCAGGGCCAGCCTTGCTGGCCAGGCTGATACTGCAGGGAGAAGGGACCACCTACTGAGGGAGGGATGGAATGCAGCCCCTGCCCCTCTGGGCACACAGAGCCAGTGGCTCCCAAGGGCGTCCTGCCTCCAGTTCCCCTGGGCCTCAAGGAGCAGCAGGAAGGAGGGCACCGCTGCCTCCTCTCCCCTCTCCCACAGCCTGCCTCTCAGCCAGCCTCACTGAAGTTCCATGCTGGGGTTTTGATCATCCAAGGGTGTTGATTTAGGCGTGCAAATGAGGGGGCTATCGGGCTGAGGAAGACAGTGGAGGGCTGGGAGGATCCTGGGTGAGCCTTGCTACGGCAGGCAGAGTGGGCGCCAGGGAGGTGGCCGAGGGTGGCCTGGGAAGGCAAAGACAAAGGCAGGGCGGCCGCTGCAGGAAAGCACCGGATTGAGACAGGCCTCTCGCCCTCTGCCCGGGCCACAGGGGCAGGGGTGTCCTAGTGGCCTGGAGGGGAGCAGAGGGGGGCCCCGCAGAGGGGTCTGTTAATACCCTCCTGCCCTGGCACCCTATCAGCGGGGGCTGGCGATTTGCCCTGAGAGATGGGCAAAGTCAGACAGTGCGAGCCGCAGGCTTGTCCCTCCTGGGCCGCTCCACCCTCAGCTCCCGCCACTGCAGCAAGGCTGAGGGGCAAAGCCAGGGCACTCGCGGGAGAGGCAGATGGCGAGGCTGAGGGAGAAGGGGCGGGGGTGGGAGCCCACCCGGCGCCAAGTCTGGGCAAGGATGCTGCCTGTCAGGACTAAGGCGCGTGCCAGCCTCGGGGCCTGGAGAGCACATCTTCCAGCAGGAGGAGGCAAGCGTGGGCAAGCCCGGGGTGCAAAGCAGTCAGCAGAAGGCAGGGGAGCCAGGAGCACTTGTCATCGGCCCCTCGGAGCCCTGCCGCCCCTCCTCAGGGCTCTGCCCCAGGACCTGACCGCCACCCAGGGACAGAGACCACAACTGTCAAGTCTCCACACCCAGCCCAAACCTGCCCCGGTGCTCAAAATAGACTCTGCCTGCCTGTGAGTCACCCCAAGCTGTAGAGAACAAAGCACCCAGGGCCCCGGGGTCGGTCGGGCGGGCTGCTGACTGTCAGGGCCTTCCAGAAAGGTCTGGATTCCTTCCTCCTGTGGCCAGAAGCTGAGAGGTCCTTTGTCACCATCATCCTGCCCACGGCCTCAAAGTCCAGGCCAGCGGGCCTGGATCCAGACAGGACCCCTCCAGGGTGCCGCGCCAGCCCCCTAGTCCCAAGCTGCCGGCCACGGCACCTCTTGAGCTGCAGGAAATGGATGTTAATTTGTTCGTCTTTGCTAATTTGGAGAGGAGTATAAACAGCGGGGCCTAGTTGCACAACTCTGCCGAGGGTGTAGTTTGAGTCCAATTACGTGTTATTAGCGCATTTGCTCTTTGTTCCCATGGCATATTAATTGCAGATCTGGTTTTGCGGCAATTAACACAATTATGGGCTCCCTCTCTTTTCTGGTGAGGCCACAATCCTGGTGCCTTCGGCCGAGGAGCTGGGCCTTTGAGGTGGAGGGAGATGACCGCGGGGAGCTGGCCGCCTCTCTCCCGGGCCACCCGGGGAGAGGCAGGTGGGAGCGGGGAGGCTGGGGGCGCCAGCATCGCTGTCCGTTCAGAAGTCACGAGAAGGGGTCGGTGGCAGGGGTGGCTGCTCCTCAGCATCAACCTCCACCACCTGCCGCTTCTCCCGGGGTCCTGCCCGGCAGCATCACCTGTTGTCCTGGCCCCTGGGCTTTCATCCTCATCCTCCTGGCATCTGCTGGAGCTCCTCGTTCCCCCCCGCACGCAGCTGCTCGGCGGTCCTGGCTTCATGACTTCCTGTCCCTTTGAAGCCTCCCTGCTCCTGGAGATGGAGGGTCACCTACCTTGCAAAGTTAAACGGGTGCTTATTATTTTCCAGGTGAAATCAGTTATTATCAGCATCTCTACAGTGCTTTACAGCTTGCAAGATACATGTTCTCATTCCACTCATACCACAGGGGGTTAGTGGTATTCCCATTTCACAGATGGGAAAACCGAGGCTCAGAGAAGTCACACCACCCGGAAGGGGCAGAGCTCAGACTTCAGCCATGACTTCTGAGTTGACTTCCAGTGCTCATTCCCCACAGCAGTTCTCACAGATGTTCCAGGGAGGACTTAAAAAAATAAAAAGCAAATAAATGAATAAATAAATAAATAAAAAGCATTCTGAGTCATATAGGTTAGGGAAAGGCAAAATGACAGGGATATCTTTATTGCAGAACTTCCTGGGATCTTTAATATACTGGGACTCTCCAAAAGAATGGCTGTGGTGTGCAGCATTTTTCAGTCTTCTTTGACTATGGACCTTTTTTTCCTTTCACGGGAGGCCTGCTGTCCCAGGCGGGGCTCCACATCACCATGGTGCTGCCGAAGGATGGCAAAAGAAGAATCTGATCTTCATCCTAATGGGAGGGTGCCGTCCCCCGTGGCAGGCAGGCTGAGCCCCCCGGGCTGGCATCGTCATGGATTTCTCACCCTCTGGGATTTGCCAGCACCATGCCCTGGGGTGGGCCCCCCTGCCTCTGGCTGCCCAGCACTCTTCCCTTTGGGCCCCCCAAGCCCCCTTCCCTGGGGCTCTCTCAGGAGCCTGCCCCACCCTGGCCTTAGGAAGGGGCAAGGACTAAATCCCCAGCAACTGTGACTGTTCCAATGGGTGACCCATTACTGAAGCAGGGCTGATCAGACACCCCCTGGGAATGTTCTGGGGACTGGGAAAAGGAAGCTCTCTTTCCACTGATGTTGCTAGGAGCCATGCTCCACTTCAGATGGAGAAGGCTGGTCTGTGAGAGGAGATGATGGGGCTGAAAGGCAAAGCAGAGTGGAAACAAGAAGCCATGAGAGATGGACCTGGAGGGAGAGGGTTCCAGAATCCTTATTCCAATCCCTGAGGCCCTGATTCCTACAACTGCTTTAATCATAAAAACACAGACACACACGAACCCCACAGCCTCACCAGCTATGCCAGCCAGTGGGAGGTGGGTTTCTGCTGCCTGCAAACCCGAGTCCTGACAGACACAAGCCTGAGCCCCTTCAGCAGCCCAGGTGGATTTACCAGCTGAGACAGGCCCAACAGGGCTGTGGGTGCGGGGTGCAGCCTGGTGCCAGGGCCCCTCCCCCATCCCCTGGGGCTCTCTGCCAGTGAAACAGTGAGGGAGCCGCCTCTCCTTAGGTTCCTGATGTCCTTGTCAGCAGTGGAGAAAACAGGGCAGGGGGGTACAGTGGGGGCATCACCTTGTCATCAGGACCACCTATTCATTCAACAAATCTGCACTGGGGGCACGGGGTGAGGCCCCTGCTCCTGAGGCAGGAGTGGGATGCAAAACAAGTAAACGAAGACCTTCATAAGGTAATTTCAGAGGAAAAAAATAAATAGGGAAATGGGACAGAGCAGGATGGGGGTGGAAAGTAAAATAGGGTGGTCTGTGAAGCCCCTCTGGGGAGGTGACCTTTGAGCTGGTATCTGAAGGTTGAGAAGGGCTTAGCCACATGGGAAGAACATTCCAGGAAGAGGGAACAGTGAGCACAAAAGCCCTGAGGCAGAAGCAAGCTCGGCAAGTTCTGGGAACTAACTGGCCACTGGCCGGATTGTTAAGAGCAGCAGGTGGTGGGAGGAGATGAGGGGTCATTAGCAGGGGTCAGACCACTACAGCCATGGGCCAAGCAAGATGAGGAGTGCAATGGGCAGCCGCCGCCTGGCGGGGTCCAGTGTGGGGACCTAGAAAAGGAGGCGGCTCTCAGACACCAGCCTTTCAGGACTAGCAGTGGAACAGGTTCCTCTCTGACTGAGAAGAGTCTGAATGCCACGACTTCAAACTTCAAAGGCTTGAGAGGTCACGACCCCACCTGTGTGGTCAGGAGAGGTCAGGTTCTGCTGCAGAAACAAACAGCCCCGAGGCTCTTGAGGCAGGAAACATCAGGGTCTCCTCCTTGCTTGTGGGCTGGCTGGGGGCTGGGGCAGCCACCTCTGGACCACTGCAAAGCAGGTCTCAAAGCTCCCACCTGGGATGGCACAGCTCACCTGGCCACCTTTCATTGGCCAAAGCCAGTCAGGGCCACACTTACCTGAAAGGAGGGCAGAGAAATGCAATCTTGCCACATGCCTAAAAGGTAGAGAGCCGGATATATTTGGGGACTCCCATACTGCCCTTGATTTACAGATGGGAACTGAGGCTCAGATACCCAAAGTTAGTGACTTACCCAAGGTTAGGGGCACAGGGGGCCACAGACCCTCCAGACCCCTGACCACTGGTCCCGTGCTCACTCTCTCTCTCTGCAATGCCCCCCACATGCCCCACCCCAACCCAGCCGCCTCTCCTTCCTCACGACCTTTAAGAGCTTAAACTAAGCCTCCCTGCCCGCTCCTCAGACAAGGATTAGCTCATCTCCCCAACTCCCACAAGAGCATAGGGAGAGACCCCTGTTACCACCAAGGAAACTAGGATGTCCCCTTCTCTCCCTTCTCCCCTGGCACAATGTTTGGGCCCCGAATAGCTCATGCGGCCTGGGGAGTGGCTGGGAGAGCATGCCCAAGCTATTGCTGGCAGCTGCCCATCAGAGCAGCACCTGCAGGAATTCCACCACACCCGGGGTCAGTGTGGGAGGGGTGCTAGCTCTCAGGCGTCTGCCAAGCTCTGACCTGACCCCCTGGGCTTGTCCCAGCACACCACAGTCACATGCAGTTCTCTTCTGTGCAGTTCTGAAGCGGCTTCCTGGGGGCCTCCAGCCTTCCTTCTCACCCCACCCTGTGCACACACTGGCCGCTGCTGCCCCCCTGCCCTGGCCTCCTGGTGACAGCCCCCAAAGGCAGGGGCAGGAGCTTTGGGACGCCCTCACTGCCTTGGCTCCCTGCAAACAAGCCTGGGTCTGCCCGCATGGCAGGGCTCCCCCGGGGTGAGGGCAGCTCCCTTTCCCACAAGGCGCCGGAGACAATGGGTGCTGCCTGCTTCTGGCCAGGGGCTTCCCCAGCCCAGCTCACCGTAGGTCCTCAGCCGATGCCTCCCGACCGGGGCCCGAGGGGCACGGGCTGGAACAGCTTCACTCCTGCAGAGTCTGGGGCGGAGCCTTGGGTGCCAGCCAGATGGCTCAGGGGCCACCTTGGAAGCCGCTGCCGGGGCTGGGAGGATCTGTGAGAGAGCTGGGAAGGTTCCAGATGTCATCCCGAGGGGCCACCGTCCAGCGTGTGGCCTCTTTGCAGCTCGGTTCTTCCAGATGGGGCGGGGGCGTGATTTAGCCAAAGAAAAGTCCACAGGCCCCCATGGCTGCAGACTCAGGGAGCAGACTCCCCTGTGATGCTAGAGCACCCCGAGACAAATTCAGGGCAAGCCAGGCAGGAGCAAGCTGGGCTGAGAGGGGGGTGGGTGGGCACCTTCCTTCTCCAGCTCCCCTCCCTCCCCTCCTGCCCCGTCCCACTTCCCCCTCCACCCTCTCCTCTGCCTCCTCTCCTGACCTTCGCCCCTCATCTCCCCTCCCTTCCTCTTCCCCCAACTCCCTGTCCCTGGAGCTGGGGGGCGGGGAGGGGGCAGAGTCTTTTGAGACTGCAAAGTGACAGCCACCACAGGCCTCGCTGGGAGTGGCCGCCCCAGGCCGGTGGGGCCCAGCCCAGGATACCTGGTGGGAGAGGATCAGTGGAAACTGGCCACGCCCAGACCCCAGCCCACCTGGTCCCCCCACCGCAGCCTGAGCTCCCCTCCAGCAGGCAGGTCTTGCTGGCTCTGGCTGGGTCTCCCCAGGGTGGTGGGTGTTTGTCTTTCTCACAAGGACACACCAGGATGTGCAGCATATGGCAAACAAAGGACTATTTTTACCAGCCCATTGTCTCCTCTCTCAGCTTCCTTGCTCCCCTGCCAAGGCACACCTCAGCCTCCCCCTCGGGCTCCCTGGCTCTGTCCTCCAGGTGCCGGCAGCCTGGGCAGGCCAGGGCCCGCGCAGGCCGGGGTGCAGCCAGTGCCCCGAGGGGCAGCTCCATCCTGCAGATGGTGCGGCAAGGCTGGGAAGGTGCAGAGGCTGATGCCGAGCCAAGCCCGGGGTCTGGGAGCCCCCTTCTCTGCGGGGGGCTTCCAGCCACTGCTTCCCCCTTGCAGCCAAGCCCTGGCAGCGGCCTGGGTCTCCCACACTCAGCCCTCTTGAGCCCTGGCCCGCCTCGCTGACCCTGCTCGGAAGAAGAGGAGGCCCTCGGGAGCAGAGGCCACAGCATGGCTTCCTCCTTAAAGGGAGGTCAAAGGTGGGGGTCACCCCGGGCAGCCCCCCTTTTTCTCTATGGTGAATAGAGACCATAAAAAGCAGACCAGACTTCTGGTCAGTTGTATTGTTTTGAAATTCTCTCCAGACAAGGCATCCCATTCTTGCCTCAACTCCAGGTAAGGGGCTCCCATTAGGCACCCCCAGCCTTTGCACCCCCTGCTGGCTCTGACACATTGAATCCAGACAACCCATGAGGTAAGTGCTGTGGCTTCCCCATATTCCAGATTAGGAAACAGAGGCTCAGAGACACCGAGTGACTTGGCCACCATGACACAGCTGGTAAGTGGCCAAGTCTGGATTCGAACCCAGGTCTGTGTTGCTTTGGAGCCCAGACTCCATCCAGGACCTGCCTCCTTGGACAAGGCTTGGGCCTCCCCATCAGTGCCACCTCCGAGGCAGCCAGGGGCTTTGTCCCAGCTCCCTGGGACCCTGGGTGAGTTGGCAGCTCTTTGCGAGCCTGGCCCTCCCCATTCCACGGGCACAGGGAGCAGGTGGAGGAAGGGCAGCGGGGAGGGGGCGGGGACTGAGCATCCTCCTCCTCCTCCCTGGGTTTGCTCTGAAGCAGGCTGCAGTGAGGAAGGAGCTTCTAGCTGCAATGGGATTTTTTTTCAACCACTTGATCATCATCCAGGATTTAATTTTATCCCCTTCCCTGGCTGGCTCTGATTCTATTTGGAGTTTAAACACAAGGCGAGCAGGAGAGACAAAGCCCATCGGGGGGACCTCCCCTCAGCTCAGAAGGTTGGAAGGTTCCGGGAAGGCTCAGGGACTCTGCTCCAATTAGCACCTGCCGCCCTGGCAAAGCTGCTTAGCAAGGAGAGAGGTCCCGAGGGGGTGTGTTGGGGAGCAGGAGGCAGCTCTCCCTTGGCTTTTATCAAGGGATCATCTTGGCTCTTTCATCCTCATCAGAAGAGCATTTAATGAGCTCCCAAATGGACCCAGGGCTGCACACATCCTTGCCCGGAACGACTGGGAAGCAGAGAGGGCAGGGTGGGCACCCACCAGCAGGAATCACTGAGGAGCAAGTCCTGACCACCTACTGTGTGCAGGTCACTAAGCTCGTCATGGACGTCCTCTCTTTAATTCTCCTAACTGCCTTATGGGACAGGCATGCTTACTTTTTCCATTTTTTCAGTTAGGTAATTCATGCCGAGCCCCACAGCTGCCAGGCCCACCATCTGCCCCTGGAGTTCTGGCGCTAAACGCGAATGTCTCTCCAGACTGCAACTGCGTGGACACAGAGATTTATACTCTGGGAGGAAACACTATAAACTGAGGTCAAGAGAAACTAGTATTTGTTTGGGGCTTTTTTGGGTTCCAAGCACTGTTGTGTAGAGTTTATCAAAGACACAATCCTAAAAAGAGCTATGTTGTTATTTCTTTTTATTATTTCCATTTTACAGACAAGAAAAATAAGGCTGAGACCTACCCAAGGGCACAGAGGTCTCAGGAGCAAGGAAGAGCTCCAGTCCTAGCCTTCGGGCCCCAAATACTGTGCTCTCTACCTGACCTCACCTGGGGACAGGTGCGCTTCAAGGCTGCACTGCCAGATGCCAGGGGGTGTGGACAGGAAGGGGCAGGGGCAAAGTGGAAGAGGAACTTACTCTAGAGAACCCAGCTTGGCCTGGAGATGAACCACCAGGTCTGCAATGTGGATGTCAAAGGGGTACAGACAGGTGAGAAGCAGGAGTTAGGCTGCACGGCTCGGAGGAACCGTGGGGGCCCTGGGAATGGGTAGGAGACCAATGCCCCCCCAGAGGCTTCAGCCTGGAGATGAGAACTGGCCCAAGTATCCAGCATGGGACTGAACTCCCCTGTCAAATATTTTAAACCATCTCCTACAGTCGGACACAGATGGGGCTTGGAGAGCGGGACAAACTCCAGACTCCTCTTGGCTGTGGACAGAGCCAACTAGCCAGAGGGATGTGGCCGGCTGGAGGTGAAGGGGCCTCTGCAAACTGGCCTGCCGCTGGGCAACTCACTCAGGATTTACTCTCCCCCTGTCAAAGCTGGAAGTGGTTCCCAGCCTGGGCTCTGGGTTCCAATTCTGGCTGTACTGTGTTGACCTCTAATAAACAATTTAACCCTTCTGTCCTCCTCTGTAAAATGGGGATAATATAACTGCTGCATATACACTAAAGTGCTATACACCTGCACACAGGTAACGCCTAGTAAACACTAGCCATGTTATTAAGATCAGGGCAGAGAGGGTAACTGCATCTCAGACCCAGGAGACACCTGTGTCACAGGCTGGTGACGCCCCCACCTCCCGCTCCCGGAAGCAAGGCCAGGGACAGGGACAGGAGGCTCCCGGGGCTGTGCAGAGGGGCGGTTCTCCCGCAGGTGTGCAAACAGGAGCCACCACCTGCTGTGCGCAAGCCTCCCTCCCTGGGGATGCAGGGGGAGGCGCAGGCATGGCTCAGTGGCGGGGTGCGGTGGCCGGGCCCAGGATCAACGGTGCCCCTGACTCGGCAGGCCCCTCGGGAACCTGCCATCATGATGGGGACAGCCCCCAGGTCAAGGAGGACAGTGAAGGTCAGACACCGGCATTCGAAAAGCATTCCACTGCCCTGGTTTGGAGGAGGCCTCTTCAAATTAGGACTAGCCGCATGGAACCCCCTCTGCCACACACCCCCCCCCCAAATCTAAGCACAGTCACTGGACGCAGACAGAGTCCCTTCGCTGGACAGCACAGGGGTTTCTAAATGTGCCCTCGGGTGAAGCTGGACCTGTTTCATGCCCTGGTAAGGGGTGGGTGGCCATGAGCCATCCCAAGGAAGAGGGGGTCCCCCCCAGTTGGGAAGGGCAGGTAGAGGGTCCCCTGGGCACCACAGAGCTCCCCTTTCCGGAAGGGGATTGTTTTCCCTGCCACAAAGGGCCCCGTTTAAAGGCTCCTGGGTGCGGCCCTCACCTGCGGGGAAGGGAGAAGCGTTTTGTTCACTCTCAAGCGCCTCCCCCAGGCCCCCAGGCCGGAGAACCTCCGAGGGGTCGGGCCTCTGCCTCCCCAGCTATCCCTGGTCCCCTCAGCCCCAGGGCCACCTGCTGGGGTTGTTCCCGGACGCATGGCCCCCGTCTCCCAGGAAGGGGGCTCCCAAAGGCTACCTTCTGCGAGGGCTGAGGGACCCTCACGACCCGGCCCGCTGCCCCCAAATGTTCCCCCTTCTCCTTGGCCTGTGGTGTGGCCTAATTCCCATGGAGAACGAGGGGTTGCCCCGCTCTGGGGGCTTCCTCCTGGGGCCGGTTCCATGCGCTCTGCTGGGGACTGGACGGGCGGGACCAGGGCCCTCGGCCTCGCCTAGGGGAGACCACTAACTGCAATGACACTGGGGGCATTGAACATGTGTGTTCGTGTTGTTTTTGGCTAACATGGCTATCTTTTTAGTCTTTCAGATTGCAAACTTTTCTGGACAGGGAATTTACAAAGGCAGACCAACTCCACAGAGGAATGAACAGTACGTTACTGGAGATGGAATGGGCTGACTTGTGTGTAATGAGCTCCCCAGCACTCAAGGGGTATTCAAGCAAAGGCTAGATTAGCCCTTTTCAGAGACGTTCCAGAGGGCCTCACATTGCCCTTGGATGGGGGCTAGACGGCCTTCAGCACCTCCCCTAACACCAAGAGCCAATAATGTTCATTGTGCCGTGTCCATATTCTGTAAATTCCACCGGAACTAGTACCCTGTGAAACTCTTTGAAGAAGGCACAGAAGCAATGAGTCCATGTGGACAGCAAAAAATTAAGACCTCAAATGGGATTACAAAGGGTGGAAATAAAAAGTTCTAGAAAATGCTCCCAAGGCAAAAATTCCTAAAGTAGAAATGATTTCAGCTTCCAAACTTGCATATATATATATATATGGCTAGACGCCGATATACTTTCTGCCTCCAGATGGAAGGGACAGATATTTTGTTTGGACTTTCTAACAAGCATTCTAAGACCACTGCCGTTGCATAAGGATGTCGGGGTGTCTGTGGTGGTCAGGTCCCCACAGCCCTGTGGGTTCTCAGCGTCTCTGGAGGGGTGAGGGTGCCTCGGAAGTTTACTAACCTCAATCTCGGCTGGGATACCTGACATCACCAGGACAAAACGGGGGGCCCAATTGTCCTGAATTGCCATTAGGTGGGCTCGGTAGATGTGGAAGTTCTTCCCAACTCCTAGCTCCTCCCCAGATCCCAGAGGTTTATCCAACTTGGTGTTTTCACCCTCCCTGTCGCACCTCCTGGGGGAGGAGGGCCCAGCCACAGATCCCGATGGTGGGGAGAGAGGAGGGAGCCCCCCAGCACCATGGGAGAAACCACTTGGCTCACACACTAGGCTATTAAAGATCTTTATTGTTAATTTCTTTCTCCAACAGATAGATACACTTTTAGTTGAAATATGAAGCCACAGCAGCACTTTCACTTTTCCTCTTCAGAAGACGAGACAGATCAGTGACCTTGGGAGGCCAGGCTGGGAAGAGGGCACACAGGCACCCCGGACTGTGACCCCTCCCAAGGGCCAGTCACGGAAGGGGGGCAGCAGCCGCACGAGCCTCGATGTTACCCACCAGGGAAGGGAAACGGAAAAATCCACTTCTCCCCGGGGGCTCGGTCGGAGCTGACGCCGAGCTCAAGGGTGTGTGTGTGTGTGTGTGTGTGTGTGTGCACACTTGCATTTGCACACACGCCTGCCCCTCCAGGGTCCTGCTGTTCTCTTTCCTCATCCCGTGGAGACCCACAGCCTTTACTGTGCCAGGCACCAGTGTGCGGCGAGGGCACCGTACCTTGGCAGTGGCACTTGAGTCCTTCTGGGCTGGGCTCAGGTGACACTCAGAGCACAGCCTGAACCCCACTGGGACTCACCGGGGCTTGGACCCAGGATGTGCTGGCGTTTGGCTCCCGCATGCTCCGGGATGTGCAGCAGCCTCTCAGCCCAGAGCCCTGAGGAGGCAGAAAGATCTGGGTTCAAGAGTCTTCTCTGGCCAGGTGCCTGGGGCAAGCAAGGAGCCTCTGCATCTATTCTGGCTGGGGCAGGTGGAGGCTCCCCCTTCCCTAAGTTCGTGGCATCTCCCCCACCCTGTGAGCGATGTTCCTGCAGGGGAGCAAGGGCAGGTGGGAAGGGTTGGAGTCCCACACTAACACTATCTCCCAGGCCTGGCCCTACCTCCTCAAGACCGCTGCTCTGAAATGTGTTTCTGGGGGCTGGGCAGAGGCCAGCCTAGTGGTGGTGGTGGTGGGGTTGCTCAGGGAGGACCCAGCCAGCTGTCCCAGGGGACACACCATAAATCAGTGATGATGCCGTCCTTTACTGGCTGACATGGAGACAGACTCTTGCACAGGCAGTGCAGTGAGGGGGATGGACCTCAAGGAGCCCAAGTGTGGTGGGACCCTGCTACCCCCAGTAGATGCTGTGGGAGCCTGGCTGGGGCAGGCCAGGGGTTGGGATTTTGGGGGCCTCGCAAGCCAAGCTTGAGCTTTTATGTGTGTTCCCAGGTCCCAGGCAGAGACCTCAGCTCCACTGGGGGTCTCACAGCTGGGAGCAGCTCCTTCCCTTTACAGGAGGCGCCCCCTTTGGAGGCCTGAGGGATACAAAGGGTCAGATATCAGGACAGAGCTGCCCAGGGAAGCGCCCCTCTGCAACAGCAGGGCCAGGCTGGAGAGGCCAGACAGCACTTGGGGCACTTCATCTCGCCACAGGAGATGGGAGCTGGCTGTTTGCCACTGTATGGAAGGGGTGCCAGAGATCCTGGCTAATGGTCCCCTCTGTGTGCTGGGCTGCTTGATCAGGATGACACCGAGCTCCGGGGGGACCATTTTCCAGCTGTGGACTCAGGTGTGCTCATCACGATGAATGCACTCTCCACGTGGACCCCAGGCCCCAGAGAGGGCTGCAAGCAGCAGAGTCGGGGCAAAGCCATGGCAACGGGAGTGGTGAGCGAGCCAATGGGAAACCAAACACACATATCAATAGCCAATCAAATTCAAACACAGACAAAAAAATGTAAAAGCAGCAGCAAGCTCCTTGTGTAATAAATATTGCAAAGCACACTTGGTTTTGTTCTTTCTTTTTTTCCCAAGTCAAATATAACAACCAATGTCCCAAACCCTGTTTTCTGCATTCAAAATAGAGAAGCTGTTGATGTCAGCAGGACACCTGCGGCCAATCAAAGAAAAAAAAAAAACCGTTTCCCATTAACCAGCCAATCAAAAGCCATTTCCAGTTTAAGCAGCAAATCAGACCTCTTCACATTCCTAAAAAATGACCTAAATAAAGCACCAGCGCTCAGAGAGCTTCCTGGGAAGCCATATACTGAGGGGCAAAGGTTTTTTAAAAAAAATGAGTTGGAAATAAAAATAAAAGGTTTCTGTTGGTCAAGATTTAAAAATAAAAAGGTTTCTTCCAGTAGCCAATCACGGAGTCCATCCCTTTAAGCCAATCATAACTGCATCACTGGAGTCTCCCCGAAACAGGCCAAGCTGGTGACAGTGAGATGGGGGGGGAGGAGGGCAGGGGGGCCTCTGATCCACACAGAACTCGGGGCCCTTGCCACCTTCTGGGGTGTTCTGCAGGGTTTGCAGCTACTGCCTCCGGTCCTCTGTCTCCGACCTGGAAAACGCCATCACCACGTCCTCTGCACCTGCGGGCCGGGGGGAAAGAATTGCTGAATGGGGCTTCCGGCATCTGGCTAGAATCGGGGACCAGGCAAGGAGGCTGTGAGCTCCCGGGTGGAGCACTGGGCCACCACTGGCACGGGTGTTCCCAGGCAGGCCAGGGGCCTACAGCCAGCAATCCCGCTTGCTGTCGGGCTATTGGGGTGGAGGGCTGTAGGAGGCAGGCTCGAGGCTCCACTGCTAAGAGGTGAGCCCGGGCAAGGACACGGGTTTTCTGATCCCAGACTCTGGCTCTTCTTGGATCCCTTACTCTAAGGTTACCGAAGCCAGGGTGGGGGGCCTTGGAGATCTCCCTTTTTCTTCTCAAGACTCTTGCCTTGATCCCTTTGGAGACTCTTGCTCAGTCTGATTTTTAATAGCCATTCCTCTTTGGAACAGCTTATCCTTTGCCCAAACCCAACACCTGTTCAAAGGAGGGAGGCCGGGCCCACTTCCAGCAGGGCTGTCTGCCTGGTTCTCGCAGAGACAGATAATGTCCCTGATGTTTATTATTTTTTTAATGCTGAGTTTGAGATTCTGGTCCAGGCACTCAAGAAATCACTTCCTTTGTCTTGTTTTCCATAAGACAGGCTCGACAGGCAACCAAAGAGGCGGGAGGGAGGTGGGGAGAGCTCCAACTGCTGACTGGCCCACCCCCACTGGAGCTCCTGTGGCCAGCAGAGTCCCGTGGGGCAATGCAAGGGGCCGGCTCTCAGGGGTCCTCCTGCTGACTCCCCCCTTTTAAAGGCAGTTCCTTACGTGCCCTGAACAACCAGAGCTGGCTGCCTGGGGTCTCTCTGACACTCTCCTGTGCTCCTGGAGGAATTGTTCCCAGGAGGGGGGAATCGGAGCAGCAGAGCCAGGAAAGGCAACCAAGGGGGCCGGGGTGGGAGGGGCACAGCGGGGCCCCGGCCTGCGCCATGGAGGGTGGGATTCTACCCCCCACGAGCACAGTGCTGGCTGGCTTTGTCCACACCACAGGGGTCTCCCCTCTGTCCTCACTGCTCCACCAGGCAGTGGAGCAGAGGCAGCCCCAGCCACAGGGTGCTGGGGTGAGGGGCCAACGACTGATGTCACAGCATAACCACGTCTTCAAGGAGGCACAAGAGCGCCAAGGAGCTGCTGAGGAAGCTAACCTCAGTGTCTGTTGCCTCCTTGCCGACCTGCCCTCACGGGGTTCTGCAGCCTCTTCTATCCCTGAAAAGGGAAACCAGCTCGCAGCAAGGAGCTCAAATGGGCTGGCTCCTCGGGATGGGTCTCCTTCACTAGGGAAGTCCTATAACCCTTCTCCTCTCCTTTCCGGAACATTCTGTTCTTTCCTCATTCCTTGGACGATGCAATATCACTGCAGGCAGAATTTTCCTAGCAACTGCAGAATCCAGTATTACATCAACCCTGCATGGCAGCTAAGCCTGGTTCCCTAGCAGATACCGACTTCTCCCGCGGGCTCCTCCCTGCTCCCTAATCGGGGTGGGGGGTGGCTGGAGGGAGGCTGTGTGAATGGGAGCTGTCAGCAAAGGATGCCTCGGTGGCAGGGAACTGCAGCTGCCCACTCGCCTTTTTCCTTGTCTGTCTCGTGGGCTCTCTCATGGGGACCTTGGGCCTCCGTAGCGAGCTGCAGGCATAAAAATAGCACTGGCCGCCTGTCGGGAACGGCAGTGGGCAGAGGGAGGGTGCTTGCCAGCCCCTCCTTGGAGGCTGCTGCCCAGACCCAGGGGCCAGGGCTCCCAGGGGACAGTCTGCCCCGAGTGAACTTGTGCAGAGATCTAAGGGTGGAGAAGGTAGAAACTTCTCAAGGTCACGCAGGGACTCTGATGACTCTTTAACAAGACACTGAAGAAAAGGAATTTCAAGAGTCCCATCTTCCCACGCTGCCAGCTGGCCACCCCCTTCCTGGCTGGGGGGGGGGGGAGGCTGGGGATCCAGGGCTGTCATTTATAGAGCCGCCCACTCTGCTGCTGGTGTGCTGGTGCGGAAAGGGCATGCTGAGCCACTGCCCATTCTGCATCTAAAGGACCATGTTGTTTTCTGGGTCTTCCAACAGGGATCTGCTTTCCTCTGGGGCCAGAGAGGGCGCAGATGCTTCCAGAATACTCTCTGACCAATCCCTGTCCTCAGGGTGCCACTTGATGAGAGCCTGGCCATGAACTGGCAGGCCTCCACCTGAGGAGCTGATTTTCTCTCTTCTTTTTTCTGTGCAATGGGCCAGTTACCTAACAGGGAGGGTGAGCGACTCAATTGGTTATCATAATCCAGTTCCTTAGAGCTGGAATTCTGGAGCTGGGAGGGACCTTGGGAGTTGTTGCTCATGCTCCTCCTCTTTAAAACCCAGCACAAGTGGCTCCCTTGGGAACTCACACCCTCCTGCTAGCACAGGGACTCTGTAAAAAAAGCCAGCAGGCCCACTGGCTCCCCTGTCAGATCAGTTTCCCATGCCCCTTCACAGATAAGATTTGTCCTCCTCATTGGTACCTTTGCCGACTGTGCCAGTTTGAATGTATTATGTCCCCCAAATGCTATTATCTTTGATGTAATCTTGTGTGTGCAGACCTATCAGTGTTAATTAGATTGTAATTCTTTGAGTGTTTCCATGGAGATGTGCCCCACCCAACTGTGGCTGATGACTCTGATTGGATAATTTCCATGGAGGTATTGGGCCGCCTATTCAGGGTGGATCTGAATTAAATTACTGGAGCACTATATAAGATCAGACAGGAGCAAGCTGCTACAGCCAAGAGGGACACTATGAAGAAAGCACAGTAACTACAGATGAGAGACAGTTTGAAGACGGTCGTTGAAAGCAGAACTCTTGGTCTGGAGAAGCTGAGAGTGGACAAATATCCCAAGTGCAACTAAGAGTGACTTTTTGAGGAACTGCAGCCTAGAGAGGAACGTCCTGGGAGAAAGCCATTTTGAAACCAGAACTTTGGAGCAGACGCCAGCCACGTGCCTTCCCAGCTAACAGAGGTTTTCTGGACACCATTGGCCATCCTCCAGGGAAGGTACCCGATTGCTGATGTGTTACCTTGGACACTTGATGGCCTTAAGACTGTAACTGTGTAACCAAATAACCCCCCTTTTATAAAAGCCAATCCATCTCTGGTGTTTCGCATTCCGGCAACATTAGCAAACTAGAACACCACACTGCCGGGACTTGGGCTCAGGGCTTTTATTTGTTCCCTCCTGCTCAGGTGAGCACAGTTAGAGAAAAGCTGATCAGTATCTCCTGTTTCACACACTCGAACACATTAAAAGATAAGGGTAATTTCAAAATAAATAGGAAATGCCAGGGACCCAGAATGGCCAAAACAATTAAAAAAAAAAAAAGAGAACAAAGTAGGAGGACAAACTTCCTGGCTTCAAAACCTACTATATAAAGAGATAAATGGACTAGAACAACGAGTTCAGAAAGAAACCCTCACCCTTACGGTCAATTGATTTTCAACAAGATTTTCAACAAGATTTTCAGCCAAGATGACTCAAGGGGGAAAGAAGAGCCTTTTCCACAAATACTGCTTGAACATTTGGACTCCCTCATGCAAAAGAGGCACAGAAAATCACTTAAAATGCACCAAAACCTAATATAAGAGCAAAAACTACAAAACTCTTAGAAGAAAACACAGGAGTAAAACTTTATGGTCTTTGGTTAGGAAATAGTTTCTTAGGTATGTCAACCAAAAGCACAAGCAACAAAGAAAAAGTAGATATATTGGATTTCATCAAAATTTAAAACTTTTTGCTTCAAAGAACACCATCAAGAAAGTGAAAAGACCACCCACAAAACGGGAGACAATATTTGCAAATCACACATCTGATTAGGGACTTGTATTCAGATAAAGAACTCTTACAACCCACTGATAAAAAGTAAATAACTCAATTGAAAAATGGTGAAATGATCTGGATAAACATTTCTCCAAATGGCCAATCAGCACATGGAAAGATGCTCAACATGATTAGTCATTAGGGAAATGAAAATCAAAACCACAACACACCACTTCATGCCCACTAGGATGGCTATAACCAAAAAGACAGACAGTAGTGAGAATGCGGAGAAAATGGAAACCTCGTTCATTGCATCTGCTTTGGAAGACAGTTGGATGGTTCCCCTAAAGGTTAAACATATGACCCGGCAATTTCACTCCTAGGTACATGCTGCCATAGACATTTGTGTGAAAATTTTTGTGTGGACATGTGCTTTCAGTTCTCTGGGGTATACACAAACGTCCATAGCAGCATTATAATAATAGCCTCAAAGTGGAAACAACCCACATGTTTATCAACTGATGGATGAGTCTCCATACACTGTAATATTATTTGGTCATAAAAAGGAAAGAAGTGCTGGTATACGCTACAATGTGGAAGCCCCTGGAAAACACTGCTAAGGGAAAGAAGCCAGTTACAAAAGGGCACGTATTATATGAAACTCGTTATATGAAATGTCCAGAATAGGGAAATCCATCGAGACAGAAAGTAGATTAATGGTTGGCAGGGCCTGGGGACAGGGAAAATGGGGAATGACTGCCATTGGGTACAGGGTTTCTTTTTGGGGTGATGAAAATGTTCTAAAATGGATTGTGATGATGGTTACATAACTTGGTGAATATACTAAAATACTGCTAAATTATACAATTTAAATTGGGAGTAAATGATTTTTTTTTCCAGGGAGGAAAGATAAGGGTAGCTGGTCACCTGACAGTACTTTACCGACATTTACCAACACCTACAGCATTTACTGCAGATTTAATCATGAGTTGTGAACAAATGGCTTGAGATTTTAGCCTGCAGCAGCCCCTCCTTTTTGAGTTTTGAGTGTGGAGGTAGTAGGTTCTCACATTAGGCTGCTCTAACTTGATGTTAGGCCACTCTTGTCCAAATCTGTCTAACCCCTAAGGACGGGTCTCCTGGGGCCTGGAGGTGAGGCCTCCAGAGACGTCCCCACTAAACTCTTGGGGAACAGGGCCTGAGGGTGTGACAGGCAGGGCAGCCTGCCTCCAGCCCCTGTCCCCTCCACCGGTCACAAAGTTCTCTTCTCTAGCAAGGAGCCTCCAGGTCTCTACCGTCTCAGGCCCGCGGGAGCCAGAGGCCATCCTGTTCAGGCCCCTGGGCAGCAGGCAGCAGGTGTCCCAGCTGCTGCTCTCCTGGCCCCTCCAACCTCCCTGGCTGCTCCTTCTGGGTGTCCTCTGATGGACCCCCTTCCTTTCCCAATCTCAGAGCGCTGAGGGCCCCAGGGCTCAAGCCTAAAGTCTCTTCTCTTTTTCATCTATAGTATAGATCCTATACTCGCTCTCTGGGTAATCTCATCTAGTCCCCTGGCTTCAAAACCATCCACAGGCTGACCACTCCCCAATCTGTCTTTCCCACACAAATCTGTCCCCTGAATTCCAGACCCGAATATCCAACCACCCAGCTGACATCTGTGCCAGGATGCCCAACAAGCACCCCAGACTCAGCACATCCAGGACAAAAGCCTGATTCTCCCCCACACCCCCATCTCAAGCCAGCTCCTCCCCACCCCCAGCTCCCCATCTCAGACAGCTCCATCTCCGGTTGCTAGACCAAAAATCCTGTCATTAACCCCCACCCCACCTCATACACACACACACACACACACACGCAGTCCACAAACAACCCACTGGGGCAAATCTACTTATGAGTATTTCCTGAGCACGCGGCCATTTTCCCGGCTCCCTGGCCCAGCCTGACATGGCTTCACACTGGACTGGGCAGCAGCCTCCTCCCTGGTGTCCCCACTCGGGCCCCAACAGTCCATTCTCCACATTGCAGCCAGAGAGAGAGAACACTTTAAAAATGTGAGTCCGATCCCACCACTCCTTTGCTCAAAACCTTCTGAGGGCTTATTACAAGCTTTCTCATCACATCAAACTCCGAGCTCTACACCACGGCCCACAAGCTCTGGCACCATCAGGCCTCTGGCTGAACCCGCTGCCCCCTTCAATGCCCCCCTGCCCTCCCCAACTCGGTCCCAGCCGCACGGGCCTCCTGACGAGCTTTCAAGCACAAGCAACTTGCACCCTTGCACGTGCCATCTCCTCTGCCCCAGTGCTCACCCCCAAGTTCTTCTTACAGCTGTCTTGCACTTCACCTGGTCTCTGTGCAAACATCACTTCCCTCGGGAGGCCCTCCCTAACCACGGTTTCTAAAATAGTGCCCTCGTGCCTTGATCCCTGGGGCAGCTCTAGCCTTCTTCAGAGCCCTCATCGTCACCTACAGTTACATATTGACCTGACCTTGGTCTGTTTGCCCCACTGGAACTTACATTTTGTGAGGTCAAGACTTGGTCTTACTTGCTGACATATTCACAGCACCTAGAAAAGTTACTGGAACTTAGTGGGACTCATAAATACTGCAGGATAAGTGAATGGGTGGCTCCTTGTTTTAGGACGAGGAGCCTGAAGCTCAGAGAGTGAATCTGGAGCAGAGGGGGTCCCAGCCTTCACCCTGGCTACTCTCTGCCTTTCCTCCCAGTCCCCTAGGGCATTGACACTGCTCAGTTTCCTGGTAGAGACCACACTTAAAACACGCATCCCTGTCAGAATGGAACCACGACAAGGATCAAAACAAACAACACACCACAGCCCTGGCTGCCTTCAAGAATAACCAACACCGACCTGAGAGGAGCACCCCCTTCCCAGCCTCCTGCCTCCTGCCCCAGGGCCCCTCCACACCCCCCAGCCCTGGCCTGGTGCCCTGTCCCCCAGCTCTCCCTGCCCCTACCCCGGGCCTGGCACAGTGGAAAGCAGGACCCAGGCACTGGTTAGGGCACCCTCTCTGAACCCGGGCATGCTGCCCAGTGGCTCTCAGTCCCATGCCCAATCCGAGCTTTGCCCCTTTAACAGAGTCCAGTCAAGTGGTTGGGGAGAGAAAAATGACAAACACGCAGGAGCTTAGGAAAGGGAAGCTGGCAGACAACGGGGTCACTGGCCTGTTTGCAGGCGCAGGAGGAATTCACACAACACCCACAGTGTCCGGTGCAGGCTCAGCTAGCCCAGAACTCGCCAAGGGCCCCAGTTTCGTGGCTTTCTGAAGGGAACTGGCACGGTCCCATCTGGAACCCCAGCTCACGACACCCACCTGTCACAGGGTGGGGTTGGGGACTGCAAAGTTCAGCTCAGAGCTGGTGCTCAAAGGTGGCCTGGGAGGAGGTGGAAGCAGCTCTGAGGTCAAACCTACCCAAGAAATGGGGGCATTGTATAAAAAAACCTGGTCCCTCTCCCAAAGGCTGCAGGCAGGGGCCTCACAGATCAGGGCACAACCCTGTACAGAAAATGGGGGGTTCCACGGGAGCAGCTGCCATGGGCAAGGGCACCCAAGTCAACTGACTCGGACCCAAGGCTCCTCCAAACCCAGACCCTGGACTGCGGTGCTCAGGGCTCGGGGAGCCTCCGACAGCCCCTGAAGCACACTGCAGTCTCTGCACCCCCACTGCGTGGGGTGTCCAGGGCTATTCCAGTGCCCGACACCCCCTCCTCACCTCCAAGACGGTCTTGGCTCAGGCCCCCCACACCTCCTGAACACCTTACGCTTCCCTATGAGAGGAAACGAATGGGGCCTCCACACAGAATAATCCCAGAATGCCAGAACTCCAGCTGCCCGTGGCTGCTGCGGGAAAACCCACTTTTCCAGGTCGCCACTGGCACAGGGAGTTAACGTCAGCCAAGGGCCTCCAAACCACCTGGGGCCCGAGGCTCCCCCGCTGTCCAGGCCAGGGTGGAAACATGAGTGCGTCACGGGCCAGGATGACTCCCATTCTGGACACTGTGCCTGTGGGACCCTGTGGCTTGGGGTCCTGGTAACCCCTCTTCCCCCAGAGCTCAATATCAACTAGCGCCAGCTGCTGGCAACCTAACACTGCAATGGCCCAGCCACCAGCTCTGGGGAAACGAGCCAGCAGCAGGCTGCGGAACACCGGTCACAGATTCTCCTCCACCGAGAAAGCACCCCCAGGGACGAGGCTCGGGCACCCACAAGGATGGGGTCTCCTCCCAGACAGACCCAGACCACGGCGTGGCGAGCACTGCCCTTAGCTGCCTCAGGTGTGGAGCCTGGGGGTTCCATACCTCACACCTCTGAAGCCCCATGGCACCCTGGGGATGGCTCTTACCCAGAGACAGATGCTCTGGTTGCCATGGGGACAGCTGCCACCGATCCGCCGAGGTCTCAGCAGCAGAGCAGGTCCCAGGCTTGGCGGCGCCTGCCAGGCTCCAGGCTGACAACTACCATTGCCAAGCACAAGAGGCCACTGGTGCTTGAAGTGGGGTGTGATGCTGCGGCAGCTGGCGCTGGCTGATACCCAGTACCCTCTCTGGGCTGAGGGAGGGCAGGGACATCAGCGTGTGCTCCCACCGGTGTATCCCAGTGCCGTGACCTAGCAGCTGGGCCCCTGACCTGACCCTGATGACCTGTGTGACCCCAGGATAGTTGCCACACATTCAGCATCAGTGTCCTCATCGGTGAGATATGACGAACAGCACAGATCACACCGATGTAACCAATTACAGGACAATGTCAACAGCATGCCGAGAGGCACAAGGCACCAAAGCAACATCTCCTGATGCCATAACCTGCGGCTCTATGGCACCTGCTCTGCTCGCCCCCCCATCCTTCCTTCCCCCACCAAGCATGACACACAGCACCTTTGTGTGGTTGGTTTCTGGGGGATGAACTCATTCTCCTCATTCAAATTCTTTGGTTCCCCAAAATGGAAGCTCTCCTAGACCAGAGAGCTTGACTGTGAGAGAAGGGGCAGAATCTGGGGGGAGCGGCTGGGGTCAGGCCACCTACAGTCCTGTCTATTCTCATCATCTTGGACACATGTTTAAAATGAAGATTCCCAGGCTCCAGAGGCAGGCATCCTGATTCAATAGGGCTGGGGCAGGGCCTGGGAGCCTGCATGTCTGACAAGTACCCAGAGGGTGCAGCACACTCAGAGAACTTGATGCTACAGACTGTCCATTGCTCTACCCCCTGCACCCTGCTGTTGTCCCTTCTCGGTCAATATCCTGAAAGAAGTGTCTGTCTGCAGCTTCCATGTCCTCCCCGCGCAGTCACTCCGCGGCCTGCGGCAATCTGGCTTCCAGCCACGGCTCTGCAGAAACTGCCAGGTAAAGGTCACCATGACTTCTTAGTTGCCGATCCCAGAGGACCAACATGGCGACCTTGCTGACCTTCCTCTCCTTTAGGACCCCCGTCTCCAGTCCTCACAAGGGCTCGTGGGCCTCCCCTCACCCTGCCAGCGTTCCCTGGACAGCCTCTACCCCTTGCCCCCAGCCCTGTCTGCTGCCTGCCCTGCACCTGAGCTCAGGCACTGCCTGTACCCCACGGGCCCCTCCCACATAGAAGCCCCAGCTTCTTCCCCCGACTTCCCACTCTGAGTGGGCGCCACATCTCTCCTCCACACGGCCCAGAGCCACCTGTCCAGCCCCTGGTGGGCCTTGGTCCTAAACATCCCGGCACAACCCTCCTCTGAACTGTGACCCTGTCACCTCTTGCCTGGACCTCGCTGTGACCTTCGTGCCGATCGTCCGTCTGCCTGGCCGCGCTCCCCAGTGGCCGGTGGTGACCCTGCTGCCTTCAGAGTAGACTCGGTCCAGAGCCCTCTGGCTTTCTGGCCACTCAGTGTCCACATGGTGGCACTCAGGCGGGCCCGGGCCCCAGGGCCACCTCGGCCTGCAGCAGCCTTCCCCGTCTCCCCACACGTCACCAGGAGTCCTCACAGTTCAAGTAGCTTCGGGGGCTTCCAGGTGGGCGTCCCTTCCTGCCCCCTAGGATGGGTTCCACCTGGCCCTGTGCGCCCAGGTCATCCCACACATGCTCGTGTGTGTCCGCCCTGCCTGACCGGCAGCTCGAGGGCAGGACCATGACGGCGGCAGCCACACTGGAGGGAACGGTCCGAGGCGAGCCTCCCCGTCCGGCCGCACAGGGCCTTCTCTGACTGGGGTGTGGGGAGCGTAGCGTGGTCCCAGGAGGGGCCTTTTGGGCACCTGCTCTCAGTTCTAAACACCAAAACCCCTACGCTCGTTAACAAGGGGCCCCCAGAGCCCGAGGCAGAACTGCACGACTGGCCCTGCTCTGCAGCCCAGTTGGGGCCCTCTCTGGGGACTGATTTTTTACATTTTTCCCTTTTTTGTGACACAAGTTATTACATACCAAATCCTCCTGCCTGCTCTTCACTTTGAGACAATGTCGATGTGACTTTTTGTTCATTGTGTTGTTACTAGGTTACAGGTAATTCTCCCGTAAGTGTTGATTAAAGTTAGAAAAGATTAGCTTCCCAACCACGGACTGGAATTCTCCCAGGGCCTGACTGCAATTCAGCCCAGTTTGTTATCGCCTGCGGAGCCTCCGGGAGAAGACACGAAGCTCTCCCCACAGGCAGGAGAGACGGCCAGAAACCCGAGCCGGAGGCTGCCCGCAGGGAGGGCCAACTACCTAGCCGCCCAGAGGCCCAGCCTGCACACTGGCCCCACAAACGCATGCAGTGACCCCACAAACACCCACAGTGGCCGGGGCTGGGCGCAGGGGGTGTGACCGCAAACACTGGGCACTAGAGGCTATTGAGGCAGGAGGATTCTGGGGAGCCAGTCAGGAAGGGCTTCCTGGAGGAAGTGAAAGAACAGGCATGAAGGTCACTGGAGGGGGTGGAAGATCTCCAGGAAGAACTTTCCACACTGGCCTGATGAGCAGAGAAGTGCGGCCCTGCCAGTCAGGCCTGCCTGCCCACTTCCTTGGAGCTCCCGGCTCCCAGCAGAGCCCTGAAACTGAGTGGCCTATTTTGGGTCCTCTGGCCCCAGTAGCCTGGGGGTGGGGGGGAGGCATGAGGGGGTACAGCCTTGGGGAAAGCCGGCAGAGCCAGGGAAAGCCCAGCTGGAACTGGTTCTCACTGGGCGCCCGATGCCCATACCCAGTGCCTCATCCGTGTGCCCCATCATACATCCCCTGCACCCTGTCCCTGCACCCCATCCCCATGTCCACTATCCCATGCCCATCTCCATGTCCCTCATGCCCATCCCAGCACCCCACACCCATCTTCACACCCCATCCCTGTGCAGTGCTGATGCAGGAAGATAGCACACCCAAAGGCGCCTGCAGGTGAAGGGCTCAGAAAGCCAAGGAAGCAGGAAGCACTTCCCGACTTTTTCTGCCCTCTCCTGAAAGAGCATTAGCTGTGACCTTTGTGCCTAAATCAATGCCTGTCCTGATTAAAAATGCATATAGCCTTTAAGCCACTTCTACAATTTATCATACAATAAACAATCAGAAATACATATGAAGATTTTAATGCAATGTGACCTTGAACATGTTACTCAACTTCTGTGAGCCTCTTACCCCATTTTAAAAGTGGGGCCTGGGATAGCCCCTCCCTCATGGGGAGGTCATGAGGACACACTGACCAGGCAACTGGGGATGGGAGGAACTCAATAAACATTTGCTGTTATTATAATTAACAGTAAAATCGAGAAGGAAATGACCAATGATAAGACCATTACTGTATGGCCGCATACTCTGTTATCACTAGAATGTTTTCTTGGGAATTGCTTAAAATTACAATACAGTTATCATAAGTGAAAAATATAGACTAAAATATATATTAAAACACATAATCCAAGTTTTATGATACAGAGATAGTGCATATTTTCTAAAAGGCTGGCAGGAAATGTAACAAAAGGTAATGGTGATTACAGCCATGTAGTAGAGTTTTTTACTCAATTCTTTAAACTTCCCTGCTGTTTCTTCTTTTCTCTAATCTCCTGCAATGACTACCTGTTATTTGATAACCAGAAAAACAATCAATATACAATAAGGACAGAGTGACGCTGGTGATGCCGGAGGAATGAACTCAGCATTCTGCCCAGCCCGCTCTAGGAAGGACCCTACCCCATCCACACCTGTAGCTGGGCTTGCTTGGCAAGGCCATCTCCCCAGAGAAGCACTGGTTTCCTGCAGTTCAAAACCAAGGCTGCCTGAATGTCAGGTCAGAAAATCTGCTCCTAGTTAAACCCTTCTGTGCACCCGTGAGCTCCTGGACCCACAGCTGGTCCATTCATGCATCTAAGCCTGGCCCTGTGAATACCAAGATTGGAGCCAGAGCTGCATTTGGCAGGCGTCGGCCGGGGCCTGCTGCTGAAGGCACAGGACTCTCTCCCAGACAGTGCAGGAGACCAAGGGAGGAAAGCAGAGGACAGGATCTGGGGGGCCCCAGCATGTGTTAGGGTCAAAGGGAGCTCACCAGGAGACGGGCAGAGACAGGGAGAAAACGGAAAGGGGGGAGGAGGGGGGAATTATCGAGCACAGAGACCCAGGGAAGGAAAGGAGGGATTCTAGAAGCCTCTAGGAAGAGGCTGTCATTGAGAATGACTCGGGAGCCCCGGACCTCTGGGGAACGGGTACTCAGCAGGTAAAGTCCATGCAGGAGCCGGCTGCAGGGGGCTCAACGTCGCAGGTCCCCGAGCCCCCAGCCCCGGAGGGGAAATGTGCTTGGAAGCCAGGGGAACCTGGCAGACGTCTGCCCTGGAGAAGCGCGCCAGCCCGCGGGACGGAGAGGACGCGCATCCGCGGCGGGACTGCGCCACCTGGTGGGCAGGAGGCGCCGGGCCAGGCTTCGCCCGACCGCCGGGGCCGCGCCTGCGCCTGCGCCTCCGGGGCCTTTCAGGCCGGGCTCCGCCCACCTCCCTGCCCCCCGGAAGGAAGAATCCAGGGCTTCATCCACCTGCACAGCACCTGAGCCCTGACGCCAACACGCCCCGCAGCTGCAGCCAGGACAACACCCGGTGTCTCCTGCAGGTGGGTTCTGCCCGTGCAGAAGACGAACAAGCTAGAAGTTTAGCAGAGACGGATTTGGCCCCATGACTCAAACAGAAATGCAGGGGCTTGCTCCCAGACGTACACCACCAGTGAGGGAGACGGAACTGATCGCTGTTCGGTTGTTTTTGATTTTGTGTGCTTCTTTTTCAGGTCTTCAGGCACAAAAGGAAAATAAAGGTATGCTGGTGAAACTCTTCCAAACACAGCTGCCTCCTGTCCCTCTCCAACTTACAGTCCCCGGGAATTCTCAGGGCTTCTCACGTCACGTGTCTGCCCAGCCTTGGCAGCCTCTAACGCCAGCGCCCCGCACCCCAGCAGAAGAGAGCCGCGCCCGCCCACCCGCCTCCCAGCAACTCCTTCCTGGTTCCAGGTTCAGCTCAAGGAACCTCCTCCCTGGAGAGCGGAGTGTCTGTGTCTGGCCCGGCCGTCCCATGGATGCCCACGCCCCGCGGAAACCGGGTTCTGAGACCCACCCGGCCACACCGGCAGTCACACGGCACGGCCCACGGCTCCCTCCTCACTACGCAGCAGTTCCCGGGCCAGGACAATGGTCAGGTGAGGTCACTGCAGAGCTCATTGTTATTCTCAACCATTGGTTTAGCCAAGTGAGATAAAATTTCTCTTAAAAATAATTTAAAAAAAATCTTCCTCTGATTATAAAATAATTACATGTGCAACGTTAAAATTTAGCTTTACAAAAGTGTGGCTTGGGAAGTGAAGATATCTTTATAGACTTACCCTCTATAAAAATTTCTATTAACAACCTGGTACCTATTCTTTCAGCTTTTTTCCTCTATACATATATTTTTGGTATGTATGTGTTGTTTTTTCCTCAATACTGACCTGCTGTTCCACAGCTTATTTTGATTTTTTTAACTAAAAGCTTCTGCTGGAGGTGTTCTTACACCACAGCTCAAATCCAGGCTACTGCCCCTACACAAGACCAGGTGGGGAGGACTGGGGACGCCTGGGGGCTCGGAAGCCTGAGGGTTTCCCGCGCAGGAGCCAGTGGAGAGGGCCCCATGCTGGAAACCCAGACCAGCCCTGGAAGGGAAGAGACCTTTCCTGAGACACCAGGGAGAAGGGTGGGGGTAGACTCCACATCTCTTAACGCCCTTCCCCTTGAAGGCACCAGCCCATCAGTGCTTTCTGGAACAGGCTGCTGCGTCAGTGCAGGCGGCACACCTGGGCATGCATGCCCAGGCAGGTGCTGCATGGGGAGTGACTAGCTGAGGCCTGGGCCACTGGAGCACCCCATGGGGTTTCTGCTGAGTTGGGTGCACAGGATGGGCCACACCCGGCACCAGAGCCCGCGACACACACAGAAGGAGGGCTGCCTGGGGATCTAGGTCAGCTGAAGACAAGCCCTGAGTGCCAGGCCTGCTCGCCTCCCTGCCAACCTCCTGGGTGAGCAGACGTGTCTGTCGGCACTTTCTTTCTGGGAACCAGTTTGTGTCTGGACGTGCCACAAGGCGGCAGATTTTTATGGCCAATAATTTCAACTAAGAATAAAAAAAGGACAGCCCCATTGGGCTGCAGTGTCAGGATAAGCCCTCCAGGGAGGCAGAGTCTTGAGAAGCTGCCAAGGAGCATGAGAGGCCCAGCAGGCCGAGTCCCACGGGTCATGGGCGGGAGGGCAGAGGGTGGCCAGCGGCCACAGCTGGGTAGTGGGGCTACAGGCCTAGGCCCTGGGGCCTGCCAGTAACTGGCTGTGTGGCCAAGGGCAGTGACTTATTGCTTCTGAACCCCAGTTTCCTTATCTATTAAGCAGAAGCAATACAAATAGCAGCTAGCACAGTTCCTGCTAGATAGTGAACACAGCAGATGCCACCTATTTTCGTTATTACCGTTACTTGCAGTCACCCAAAAAAGATACAACTCCTGTGGGTGCACGGAGATCTCTGGGGCTTTTGGGGTGTCCCTCCTGGCCACAGTGAGGGCCCACTGGCTAGTGTGGCCACATCCAGGCTGGCAGGGACAGCTCTATCCTTGCACCCAGGGGTGGCCTCGCTCCCTAGGCCAGCAAGGATGGCTCTGTGCTGGCACACAGGAAGTCTCACTCCCCTGGACAGATGCTGGATGAGCAAGGGCCAGGGCACTCCCGAGGCCAAGGGGGAACAAATGCAGCACCCAGCGCCTCTGTGGTTATGGGAGTTCCTAGTAAAAGGGATCTGACACCTGACTGGGTCCTGGGCTCCCACCTGGGGATGGAGATGGGCCAGACAGGAGGATCTAGAGGCTCTGTGTCTGGACATGGCTGCCCGTGCCTGGGTCTCAGCACCTGGGGCTCGGTGCCGTGGGTAGGAGGGAGCCACGGCCCCCTTTGTCTACCTAGACGGTTCTCTCTCATGGATTGCCCATCCAAGGGGGCTGAGCCCCACTTTCCGGAAGAACTACAGCACGATGCCCCAGGCAGAGCTCAGCTGGCCGTGCTGCCCGGCCCTCACTCACCCTGCTCCATGGAGTGCTGGGGCAGCTGGCTGAGCTGGCTGCTGGCCACGCCTGCATAGGTGCGCAGGAACTCCTCCTCACTGGCCGTCAGCTGCAAGGGAGACAGAGCTGCAGGGTGAGGGGCTGCAGCACTTGCTCCCCGGGGCACCACCCACCCTGGGATCTGGGCCTGCCTGCTCCCAGGGCTCTTCTCCTGAGAGCTGACCCCTCACCCTGGCGGCTGGGAGCAGCGTCACAGCAAGTCCTGGCGAAGGGCTTTAGGACCTCCACTCTAGTGTGGCACCCCTCACAGCCACGCCCACTCCCCACACCTGGGCACCAGGGGCTGCAGGCCTTGCCACTCCAATCCAGTGAGGTCAGATTCTAGTAGAGCACAGGGCCAGCAGGAAGACGCAGGGCCTGGCCTGGACAGCTGATGGGCAATTCTGGGGAAGGCCCTGGACATCTGCTGTTCCTTGTTGGGTCTCAGGGCCTCTCCTGCCCAGCTACCCCTCGGATGCCTCCCTGGGGGACAAGACTCTTGGTGGTTGGGGGAAGAAGTCCAGGGCCCTGCAACCCGAACACAGCATGGGGGTGAGAAAACTCCCCAACAGTGCCGTGGAGCAGCGCACGCTGACTTCAAGACTGAGTGAGGGTCCTGGGCTCTGCTCCCAGTGGCCTGCACTGGCCACAGCCCCCCTGTCCTGCCCAGGCCACTGGGGCTTCCCCTCTGGGGGGCCTGTTGCTGGATGCCCCAAAGGCACTCACGTTTGACCCCATCTTCCTCAGCATGAGCAGGACTCGGACTTTCTGCTGAACGTACATCTCCTCCGCGCTCTTTCCGGGAGCTCCCTCGCGGTTCATCCCCCTGGCCCAGCTCTGGGTTCCTGCGGAGAAAGGAACAGCATCAGGGGTGGGGTGAGGACAGGGCACACCAGATGCAGACTCCTGCAGGATGACCCCCATGCCTCCCTCCAGAGGCCAGGGGGCCTTGCTAGGATCCAGCAGGCAGCCAGCAATGCTTCAGCATTTTTTTCTGAGGGCTTGGGACAGGCGGACACGGGGAGCCTGCCTGCCACCTCTGTGCATGGAGCCACCATGCCAGGAAGACTAAGGGGGCCCAACTCTCCTTCCAGACACCCCTCACCGAGGCTCCTGCCTGCAAGCCACTCCTCCCAGTTAGGGCATGGGGTGCAGGAATCCCAAAGTGTCCAGGTTTTCATGGCAAGCAACTTCCACAGGAACTACAGTGACGGGATCAGAGGCAGCTGGTTGCAGCTTTTAGCTCTAGGAAGCATGAGATCAGGACCCAGCCCCCCAACACCATGCAGCTCTCTCAGCAGGAGCCCTTGCCACATTCCAGAGGCCAGCGCCCAGGCTGGGCTCCAAGGAGTCCCTCCATGGGAGTGGCACAGCCCACCTGTTGGAGGGCGGCTCCTGCAGTAGGGTTCCAGGTGCACTGGGGGCTGGCTCTCCAAAGGCCCCAGGAGAGAAGGGTCTTCCCTCCAGGAGGAGCCTGAGCAGTGGGCCAGCATGGAGGGGTTTTGAGTTACACACTTGCAGCTCCTGGATGAGTCAGAAATAACGCAGCAGCTGGTAGGGGGTGGAGCTCTACGGGCCCTGCTGCCAAGGAGCTGCACTTCGAGGCGCCTCACACCCATTCATCTCCCAGGGGCCCGCAAGCCTGGGACCGGTGGGCTCTCCCGGGTGGACAGCTCTCCTTGCAAAGGGCAGATGCCAAAATGTGGAGTGCCCCATGTGGCAGCAGCCCTGTGGGTACCTGTCAACTGCTTGTTCCCCATAAGCTAATGGGGACCCTCTCCCGAAAATCCTGCATGATAAGCTAAAAACCTGGTGAGTTGGCGCTTAAGTAATGGCTGTGTGCTGGAGATGGCCGGGGCTCCTTTCGGTGCCTTCTTTTCCACCACTAAAGCCCTAGGCCCCCCTTATGCTTCTGTCTGCTCCTATCACCTCTACCTGGGTTCAGAAAAGGGCCCAATGAACAGCTGGTGACTGGGAAACAGAGTCAACCCCCTCAAGAACGGTCTCTCCCAGGAGGGCTGGGGTGCATTCTGTGCTGACCCATCCTCACCCCATTTCTCACCTCCCCCTTCCATTCCCCCACCCAGCCCTGGTGTCTGGGGCTGCATGTGCCTCTTTCACACACGCCCATGGTCCCCACCACAGCGCAGGGCACAGACAGCGTGGCTGGCGCTGGGAGCTGCTTCCTGCCCTCTCCCATGGCCTCCACCTCCTCCTGATCCCCCCACTCCTTTCTCATCCTTTTCCCCACACAGCGGCCAGAGGAGTCTTACAAACAGGACAGACGGCATCCTCCCCAGCATGGGGTAAATGTCACCATCCTTGCCAGGCCCCTGCCAGGCTGCCTCCCGTTAGCCTGGCCGCTGTGCATCTGCCCTGCCCTTCTGCCTTCCTCCCCTAGCTCAGTCCATTTCTAGAACTCCTTCCCCAGAAGCCCCTGTCCCAGAATGGGCTCCTTTGCCTCCTTCAGGCCTCCACATAAAGACAGCTTCCTCTCTGAAGCAGGTTCTGCACTCCCGTCTGTCTCACTGTGCTGATTCTCTGGAAGGATCTGGTTTGAATGCTTGTGCACCGTCTCTCTCCCGCCTCAAGACAGAAGACAGACACAGCCTGAGCCTCTGCATCCTTCTCCGGTAATGTCCACATCTGTTCAGGGCCGAGTGTCATCACGTGAGAGACCCCAGTGCCCAACCCACCCTCCCATAACCAAATTTCAGATATCACTTTTTCACAGGACTCTGCTTCCTGGGTACCTGTTGTGCCTGCACAGCTGCAGCATTCAAAGGACAACTGCAAGGCTCCCTAAAGCCTTCGAGCCGGGAGCTGGGCTTTCCAATCCATGTGGTGCCCGAGAGCTGGACTTCCCACGGCTCTCATCTTGTGCAATGCTAGGAACCAGCCACGAGGTGTCGCCACACACAAAAGAACCGGAGGTGAGTGCCCCCTCCCCACCCCCAGGCTCCTGGAGGGCAGGTGGGCGTCCGACACGGGTGGGAAGCCCACCACACCTGCTCAGACCCGCTGTTGCCACACACCCCTCCCGGGCCAGCTGTTCAGGGCAAGGATCTGGGTGTGCTCCTCAGTGTACTGCGGCAGCACCTAGGGGTCCTGGCATACAGCAGGCACTCACTGAAGGAACAGCTGTCTGCACCACAGCATCGTCTTACCCGGGGCCTCTTCTAGAGCAGAATTCTGCTTCGTCCGACAATCCCCAGCCTGGGAACACCATCCCCTGGGCACCCCCCTGCACAAATCTGTGCCAACCCCTCATTTTCTGCCACCCTGTCCCCCGGGGTGTTTGACCTCACACCGTGATTACTCGGGGGGCTTTTGGGGGGCCTGGGGTGCAGTCAGATGCATGGGTGGGGGGGTGGGGCCAGGTTACTCACTTCCACCCTCCTCCCTCGCAGAGACCATTCCTTAATCTGAGTCTTCTTGCTTCAGGGAATACTGTCATTTCTGATACTGTTTGTCTGGTATTCTTCTAGCTCTACCTAAGAGCTGATTCCACCCTATTGCCTAACAGAGAGGACACACCCTGGGCTGGATCTGGGGCAGAATGGAGCCCACAAGCACGAGCCCCTATCCTTCACCCTCCAATCCAAATGGACTAGAAACATGGCTGGTTTACATAATTCCATCCTGCACAGAACCTAAGATTATCACTGGGAAAAGTAATAATGGAAAAGAATCAATCATAATCAGCACAGAAAACTCAGACATTTCAGAACCTGCTGTGCTCCAGGTACATCAGTATGTGTTTGGGGTTGCTGCCTGTCCCAGCAAACCTGCTATTAAATCCTCCCAGTTCTGAAGAGCATCAGGGTTAACTACACCTGAGGGCTCTTATTCTCCCCTGCAGGAATCAAGAAATGGGCTTCATTAAAGGTGTTTAAATTACATAAGCTCAAACTGCAAGTAATGTAGACACATTTGTTATTCATCTGGACCTCGGACGTAAGATCCAAGCCGGTGCTTCTAAATGATGATCTCCCAATAAACATCCTAGCCCCTAAAAAGCGGCAGTGCTTCCATTTGCAGTCCCTCAGTGTCAGCTGCCCCGGTCAGGGACAGAACTGTTCTCTCTCTCGTAAGACACCGCATTCTGCGAGGTGATAGGGAGAGACTCACATAGGCCAAAAAATGAAGAGCAGAACAAAAGAAAGAGGCAACTATCAACTATCCACACAGATGGTGAGCAGCGCGGTCGGTGGCTAAACGGTCCACCATAGAGGCCTGTCTGTTACATGAAACATGGATGCGATCCCAGAAAATTATATTTGCTTGGGGTAAATGCAGTTGAGAGACATGGAGGGGTGAACGCTCGATCTACACAAGTCCCCTGCCCGTGCACTTTCCTGTCAGCTCTGAGCCCACGACTCTGTTGGAGGAAGGGACAGCGAGGAAGCGGCTCCCAACCACAGTGAAGGACCCACAGTGACACACGCGGCTCCCTGTTGGCATGAGGGATCACATGCTCTCTGGGAGATGTGAGGGCATTTGTGGGAGGTGCCCTTGGCTGCAACTCTTGGGCCAGCCTCCAGGTGACCTCATCTCTACCAACACGGGGTCTCCAGCTTTCAAGCAACTGACCCCCCTGTAGAAAAATTAGGAGGCGTACAGGAGGAACGTGAACATGGCTGCTGAAGACTGCATGCAGCAGGCAGAGGTTGCGAGCCTGTTGCCTGCATGGGTCTCTCTGTCCGGGAAATGCAACCTGTTCCGATAAACAGCTTTGAAAGCTGGCCTCCCTCGGATGGGCACAAGTGGCCCTGCATACAAACACAGCTGCCTGCACTCATTTTTATTTATAAACTTGCAGTTAATGCTGTCTGAACACTCACATTTATATGACTCTGAACATATACTGATGCCCAGTGTGGTCCTGCACCTGTGAGGAAAATAACGAGAGACCAGCTGGGCCGACAGCAGACAGAGGTTCTTTGGGGGCACCTGTGCCCCCGGCCTGTGGTCTCAGCCCTTCATTTTAAAACAAATTGTGATACATTTTTACATTTAAAAATGTGCATTTACCCGTTGTATAATGTTTGCAGTGTAAAAAAAACATCGTATAATATCATGATTCACAGAGTTTATACCTAATACTAATTCAAAGTCTGCACCTAAGTCAAAACAAATCAGGAGTACCCTGACATCCACCATAAGAACCCACACTTCTGAGGAATGAGCATTCTTGGGAGCGATGGAGAAAGGGTCAGCCCTTGGGCATCCTGGGGCCCCCGAGGCTTCAAGACCCCCGTCCCCAACCTGTTCTGCAGCTGCACGAACAGCCCTTTCCCCGGGGTCCTTACCTGCTTCTGGAAATTGACTTCGCGCAAACAGGTACTCAGCTGTGACACGGGCAGGGCTGTGACCAGGGAGAAATAGGAGGGTGTCGTCCTGTGGAGACAGAGCAGCAGTCACATGAGGCGCTGGGAGGGCCCCACGGCGGCCAGAGTAGGACCCGGAGCACACGCCCCACGGGAGGGACCCAGGAGGGCTCCCGGCAACCGGCCTGCCGTGGCCCAGAAATACCTGTGTGTCTGGCCAGCCCAGGAACCTGCACCGACGGCTGTGGGGCAAGGTGCTGACTGCAGCTCTGCTCACCTGTCATTTCCGGCCAAAGCAGGTCGCCGCACCCCTTCCTCCCCCTGGTTTAGTCACCAGGGCTAATTGACAGCCTACACTCTGAGATACTGGGGACCAGAATGAATCTCCCCAAGACGGTCTTCCACCCCACCAAACATAACACAATGGGTGAAGCCCAGGTATGCTGGCATCCTGCCTCCTTTGTGTGTGTGTGTGCTTAGTGAACATCTGCAGCTGTACGTGTACATATGAAGTAACAGACACGTTCCAAAACACACACACATACACAACACAGTTGCAGCTAATTTACTAGCCTATTAGCCTGGCCACATGTCTGCTAGCACCAAACACACCTCCTCCAGAAACCAAAGAACACGATCTCGTTATTTACATGTACAGCTTCTTCTAACAGGGGCATGGAGTGGCCACAGCTGCCCTTGGCTTCCCCAGGGAAAAGTACAGGGCGAGGCTGGCTAGGGGCAGCCAGGGTGTCTTGCCCCCCCCCCCGCCCCACTCCAGCCTGCACCCCCCAGGGTGTCCAGTTCTCAGTCCCTCGAGGAGGACAGAAGTCCCAGGCAGGCCTTGGAATGTGCATTTTAAACACCCAGCCTCAGGGAACTCTGGGGCTGGAGGTTTGTGGACATTTTGAGAACCTTTTCTGAAAGGCCTTTCTCCTGTCTTCAATGACTTCTGCAAAGAAAGTTGCTCACTCACACGGGGGGCTGAGGAAAACATGTTTTCCAGAGAAAGTGAGATTTTAAAAGCCTCCCCTAAAGGCAGATGCCACTCCAAAGCTCTGAGTCTCTGTGCTGTGTGTCCCTCCCGCCAGCAGATGCTTTGGGAGCTGTTACCCATCACCGCCGTCCCCCCACCAAATCACCCCTACAGGAATAGGCCGTTTACAGCAATTAATTGCTCTTTTTATTCTTCTCAATATCAAAGCACTGAAATATTGAGGAACCCTGGGGAACGTCCCACCCAAGTCCCTACATTCCTTCAAAGAGAGATGAGAAGAGCCAGCCTTCTCCGGCTTCTGAAGGGCTTCAATTTCTTCACTTAGCCCGAAAGCCAGTTATCCGCAGGGCTCAGATGCTCCAAGAACCTGCCAGGAACTTTTGCATCCATGACCTTAGGGGAAAGGGGCAAGGGGATGCTGTAATGTTCCCAGAGGGGGACTCTCCAGGGATTCGCAGCCCTTTTATAATCATCAATGTTCCCAATATACAGAGGAAGAAAGGAGGCTCCCAACCCCTGGGGGACTCTGGCCAGCTCCAGAGGCTGCATTCTGTGTCCGGTTCTGTGTGTCACTGACCAGCCGTGAACCCCAAGGCGAGTCCCCTTCCCTGTGCTGCGTTTCTCCCTCTGTGAAAAGGCGATCACAGCCTCTGCCACACCGGCCCTTGGTGGATTCAACAAGACTAGAGCCGGCCCACAAGGGCCCCACACTCGGCTTAGGTCTCCACCATCATCACTGTTCTGAAAGGCTTAATCTGTTTGAACAAGGGGCTCTGCACTGGGCCTGCAGGTTGCAGCTGGTCTGGAATAAGATAGGAAGGTCAAGGTGCCTCTTGAGCCATCAAGGGCCCTGCAACCCTGAGTGGACACTATGTGGCCTTTCCCGGGGTACAGAGCTCTGGGCCAGGCCTGGGGAGAAGGTAGTGCCCAGGCCAGACACAACACTGAGCCGGCCTGCCAGGAGTCAACTGAATAGCTGGGGAAAGTGCACTGCGCCAGGCAGGAAAAAACCAACGACACATGATGATGGCCCAAAAAGTGATGCTGGGTGGAGACACGAGCACTTCCTGCGTGCCAGACACATGCCTGAGCCCAGGGTGGAGTGGCCGAGCAAGGGTGTATGCAAAGCTTGGCAAAAGCAGAGGAGGGAGGGAGGCCACTTAGGGCACCAGGGAGAAGGCACTGGAGCTGGGTCTTGAAGGATAAATAGAAGTTTGTGGGGCAGGAAAGAAGGGGAAAAGTATTGCCGGAACAGGGAGTTGCTCTTCAGAAGGCACAGAAAGTCATTCTTGCACTGAACAAATACCTGCTGAGTGCCCATTATATCTGTTATCTGCCAGGCCTTATGCTGGGCATTGAGAGACACAGGTGAGCAAAGCAGACCTGGCCTGCATGTGGGGAGGGGCCTCCAGTGAGTCAGGGAGAGACAGTGATTAATCATCCCCCAGGTAAATCCATCCTCAGACATGTGATAAATGATATGGAAGATAAGCACAAGGCCCAAGGGTTGCAGTGGGAGCCTCACCTGGCCCTGGGGGCTGGACAGCATCCCCAGAGCTGGGATGTGAAAGATGAGGAGGAGTTGGGTTGAAGCTGGCTTGTGTGTTCAGGGGTGGGATGAGGAAGCAGGACCACTGCGGATGTGATGAGGCATTTAAGCCAAGGTGATCAGTGTGGCTGCAGCCTGGAGAAGAGGCTGGAGCTGAACAGAGCAGGGAGGGGGGCCCGAGGAGCAGGAAGGAAGGAGCTCCATTGGACCTGGTAGGAGCAAGGCCTGGGCTGGGGGTGACAGGGAAGGAGGGTGTTTCGGTTTGCTAATACTGCCATTATGCAAAACACCAGAAATGGATTGGCTTTTATAAAGGGGGTCTATCTGGTTACAAAGTTATAGTCTTAAGGCCATAAAGTGTCCAAGGTAAGGCATCAACAATAGGGTACCTTCACTGAAGGATGGCCATGGACATCCAGAAAACCCGTTAGCTTGGAAGGCACATGGCTGGCATCTGCTTGCTTCCAGGTTGTGTTTTAAAATGGTGTTCTCCAAAATATTGCTCTTGGGGTGTTTTGTCCTCTCTTAGTTGCAGCTCTCTCCAAAATGTCACTCACAGCTGCTCTGAGGTCCTTCTCGGTCTGTGAACTCCTTTATATGACTCCAGGGATCCAATTAACACCCACCCTCAATGGGGGGGGGGTAACACCTCCATGGAAATTATCCAATCAAATGTTTCACTCACAGTTGATTGAGTCACATCTCCATGGAAACAGTCAGAGAATTCCAATCTAATCAACACCAATGCATCTGCCCCCACAAGACTGCATCAAAGGATATGGCGTTTGGGGGACATAGTACATCCAGCACAGACGGTGAAGGTGGGAGGGCTGGGGACATCTCGACAGGCAGAATGGCAGGCGAGAAGGCAGGTGAGAGCCCACTGGCAGCCGGAGCTGTGAGCTGTAGGTGGAGGCCCAGAGAGCGGGCAATGGCTGGGACAGGGGCTTGGAAAGCAGAGGAATGTCACAGGTTGGGGGGGGCGTCTTTTGGATAAAGTTGTGAACTACAGGAAGCATCTGCAAAGGTTCTGGGGACAGATTCAAGAAGTAGTCACCAGCCAGAGCTGGGAACCAAGGGTCTTCTGGGAGCAGCCGGGCCTAAAAGCTGGGGGAGGCGGGCCCTGGAATGAAGGGAAAACATGAGGGAAGGGGAAGGGTGAGTGACGTGGGCTGCCTGGAAAGGAGGCATTACCTGGGACGTGCGGCGCATTCAGGGAACAGACGGTGCCTGTGGCCAGAGCAGAAAGCACAGGACAGAAAGTTCCCAGCGTCCGTTCTTAACGTTTCCATGCCGTGGGAGGTGCCACCCACCAAGTGGGAGCACTGAGCCCTGGTCAGGAGGCCACTGCAAGCCCCCAAGAGGACAGGGGTCTTCCAGGGGGTTGGATACTCGATGGAGATGGGCACTAGACGATGGTCCTTTCGTGCAGGCTCCTGAGACAGTGTCCTGGCTAGGCCACTAGCCGGCCAGGCAGCCTGGGGGGCTGTGTTCATTCATCCAACATATTCCTTGAGGGCCTACCATGTCCCGGGAGACGTCACAGAAAAAGAGTCACAAAGGGTCACAAATCCTACATACACAAGTGAGAGGGGAGAACCGACAGTAGTCAATAGGTAATCAACAGGTAGATAATACAGCATGAAAGAGGGTGGCAGGTCTGTGGGAAACCGAGCAGGGTAAGGGGAGCAGGCGAGGGGCGTACCTGTCAATAGGGGGGTGGGGGTGGGGGTGGGGGGCAGGGGCACGGAACCCCCGGAGAAGAGCATGGACAGGGGCCTGTGTGGGAGATGCCCAAGTGCTGGGCTACCTGGGAAAAAGCATGAAAGCCCCGAGCGTGGACAGAGCAGAGCAAGGGTGGGGTCCCCCGTGAGATCCCTGACGCTGACCTGGAGAGGAGGAGAGTGACTGCAAGGCCGTGGGCAGGGGGCTGGGTCTGACCCAGTCTCAGCAAGGCCCACCTGACTGCCAAGCCCAAGAGGGGCTGTGGGGCACAAGGGCGGGGAGGGGATCCAGGCAAGAGCCGCCAGTGCCCCCGTGAGGGAGGCGGCAGCAGAGGGGGTGCAGTGGCCGGGTGCGAACAGGACACAGCCTTGCCAGTGGCCCCAGGTGGGGTGTGAGTGGGTGGGGGCAGGCGGTGACCCCAAGTTTTCAGGCTGAGCAACTGAAGGCCGGCATTCCCGTCAACCGAGATGGGGCAGCTGCCAGAGGAGTGTCTTCGGAGCCCAGTCAGGAGTTGAGTTTTGGACAGTTTAGAGAGACTTTCCCATCTCCAAGTGTCAGTTTCCCCATTGGTAAAATGGGGGTGATAATGGCACCTGCCTGAAGGGTTGACTGTGACAATGAAACGTATCAAGCCCTTGGCACAGTGCCTGGGACATAGTAAGCACTCCACAGTGGTCACACTATTCCTAATGGTAAGACTGAGAAGACAACACAAACAATGTAATTGATATTTTACATTACAGGAAGGGGAGGGGGGAGCGGATGGTAAAGTTAAGTAAACACCATGAAATCAAAGGTTTAAAACACCACCTGCTTCCTTTGTCCCCCCCCCCCCCCGCCATTCACCCATCAGTGCCCTCATGGCTGGAAGGAAGGGCTGGGGTGAAGAGCTGCTGGGTGGGCAGACCCTCATTTGCTCTAAAGCAGGGCTTCTCGACCTCGGCGCTGTGGACGTTGGGAACCAGATGATTCTCTGCTGGGGGGCGGGGGTCCCATTCACTGCAGGCTGTTGAGCAACGTCTCTGACTCGACCCACTAGACGCAGGTAGCACCCCACCCAAGCCGTGACAGTCAAAACTCTTTCCCAGCATTGTCACATTGTCCCGGGGGTAGGTGGGGTGGGCAAAAGACTCCCCTGGTTGGGAACCGCTGCTTTAAGGAGACAGCTGACAGGTCTCTGGCTTACTGTTGGCCCCGCACTGCTTTCAGCCCTTCCGGTAGAGTAACATCCAGCCTTCACCACAAACCAGCCTATGTGGTTTTACGAATGAGCACACGGAGGCAACGAGGGTAGGACAACGTGCCGTGTCCCCCAGCCAGCCTGTGCTAGGACGGGATTCAAACCCAGGTCACGGCTCTTACACGACACCCCGTGCTCCCCGGCCTACAAGTGAGTGAACAGGCTCGGGCTCAGGGCCGGACCGCGGTCTGCAGGGAGTTCCGTGCCACGCAGCGCTGCGTCACAGCCAGGGCGCCGACAACTGCCACTAGCTCCACTGCAGTAATGAAGGCAGCTCCCATCCTCTCAGGCCCCTCGGGCCGTCCGCCATAGCTAACACGCTCCATACCACGGCTCCCCAATCCAGAGGCCAGCCTCGGCGATGTACAGCTCCTGGCTCGGTCCCAGCAGGCCCCCACAACAGCCTGGCCAGCTGGGGGCTTGCAGGACGCAGCTCAGGGATGAGCCTGGGACACATCCGATCCAAACCTGCTCCGAAGCACCTTCCTGCTCTGCATGGGCAGGACGCGAAGGTGACACTGCTGCTAGGGCATTTTCTGAGGGCACACGCCAGGCATGCCAAAGACATGGTGCACTGGCTCATTTAATTTTAGTCCTTGTGACAAGCCTGCAAGGCAGGAATTATTCCCATCTTACAGGTGAGGAGACTGAGGCCCCGAGAGGGGACAGGGCCTGCCAAAGGCCATGTTTAAGGGCGGAGCCCAAATTTGAATCCGTGCTTTCCCTACATGGTACTGCCAGCTCAGAAACTTATAGAAGCATTACCATTTTCACTGCACTTAAAATGATATCCGCCTCACAGAAAGAAAGAGCCAGAGCCCCACATGATGACCAAGCAAAGAGCCATCGGAAATGAAGATAAGGCAGGTGACAGCTAAACACAGTGCACAGTCCCAGGTGGGACCCAGGGGGGGGACACAGGCCATAAAGGCCATTGTTGGGCAACTGGGGAAAATTTAATAGGAAGTATTTATTAGAGAATAGTAGTGTATCAGTGTTACATTTGTTGAGGGTGGTAATTAAATTATATTGTGTTACACTGGAAAATATCTTTGTTCTTAAGAGATAGAGGCTGAAGTATTTAAGGGTGAAGTATTTCAGTGCTTTCAACGTACTCTCAACTGATTCAGATAGAAGCATGTGTGTGTGTGTGCACAGAGACAGAGAGAGGGAACAGGTGAGCAAATATGGCAAAATTTTAACTGGTGAATCCATGTAAATATGGGTGTTCACCATACTATTCTTCCAACTTTTCTGTAAATGTGAGATCAAAATTAAGCCACTTGGAAATGGTTATGTAGGCAACAGGGAGAGGCCTGCAGTCCGTCCATACCACCCACCCCCACCCCCGCCCAAAGGCCTGTCGATATGAGCAAATGCTAAGAATTGAATTCAAGAGCAAAGGTTATTGGGATAGAAGGTGGGCAAAGATCGGGCAATCAAGGGTACAGGAGTACAGAATGTTCAACAAGGCTTATTGTAAAGGTTCCTAGACTGTGAGCTCTTACAACAGTCACATCTATTCCCGAGTTTTAACTGTTATTTAAGAGATGTTTATTTGGCACAAAATTTATAGTCTCTGTAGCACAGTATCTAATTTAACCTGTATGGTCAATTTATTTAACAATGTAATTACATGGAACCAAGAATTGGGAATGAGATCTTGTTATTCTGTACAGGTTAATGTAATACCCCAATATATCCCCAAGTATTTTGGAGAGAAAATTAAAAAAATACATATGCAAAATCCCCTCAAGGGACTGGGGAAAAGTGTACAAATATTAAAGTTCCCCACCTGGGGAATTCCTGATATTCTTGCAAGCATTAGGGACTCCCAATTTAATAACTCAAGCCCTCGATCTTGGGGCTTGCCCTTATGAAACTTTTTCCTGTAAAGGACAAGCTAAGCCTACTTATAATTATGTCTAACAGTCATCCCTGGAGAACCTCTTGTTGCTCAGATGTGGCCTCTCTCTCTAAGCCCGCTCTGCAGGTAAACTCACTGCCCTCCCTCCTCCATGGGACATGACTCCCAGGAGTGTAAATCTGACTCCTGGGGATGAGCCTGGCCCTGGCATTGTGGGATTGAGAAAGCTTTCTTGACCAAAAGGGAGGGAAAGAAATGAAACAAAATATTAAGTTTCAGTGGCTCAGAGATTTCAAATAGAGTCCAGAGGTCATTCTGGAAGTTATTCGTATGCATTATATAGATATTCCTTTTTAGTTTCTAGGGTACTAGAAAATCTGGAAGGAAATACCTGAATCTGTTGAACTGTAATTCAGTAGACTTGATTCTTCATGATGATTGTATAACTATATAGCTTTTATCGTGTGACTGTGTGATTGTGAAAACCTTGTGACTGACATTCCCTTTATCCAGTGTATGGGCAGATAAGTAATGAAATAAAGATTAAAGATATATAAATAATAAGGGATCGGATAAGGGGTATGAGATGTTTTAGGTGTTCTTTTTCATTTTTTTTGACTTTGGAGTAATGAAAATGTTCTACAATTGATTGTGATGACGAACGCATGACTATATGATGATCCTATGATTATATACTTTGTATGGATTATATGGTGTGCGAATATATCTCAATAAAATTGCCTTAAAAAAAAAAGGCCCCCACGACAACCAGAGCCAGCCTGCCCTCGCCCCCACCCCGCTGTCCTGCCCACCAGGGCAAAGGCACCGGCACCAAGCAGCACAGAGTGGGATGGGTGCCCGCCAGGTCCTGTGGGGGACCTTGGGTCTGTGTCCTCCTTCCCTTGCCTGATGCTGGTACCTGGACAATGCACACCTGCCCCTAAAGCAAGCCCCACAAGCCGCTCTCGCTCCACAGACCTGCAGACATGTTGCACAAACCAGTGGGCTCCCGGACAGGCATTTGAGAGGAAACGGCAAAGCACAAGCCTGCCTGAAGACGCTTCCCCAAGGCTCAGCACAGGCCCGGCGGTCAGACCCCAGCTCTGCAACACGTTCTCTCTGTGGCGGTGGTCCTCAAGGCGACCTGCCCAATGGGACATTTTTGGTTGCCACGACTGGGAGGCTACCAGGTAGGGGCTAGGAGGCGGCTAAACATCCACTGATGTCCAGGTCAGCCCCTGTCACAAAGTGTATCGGCTCCAGATGCCCATGGCACCAAGGCTGGGAGACCCTGCTCTGTGGCCATCTCAAGCACCCCTGGGCCTCTGCACATGCTGGGCCTCCCATCTGGAAAGCCCTTCGCACCCTCAGGCATGAGGACAAGCCCCGCACAGTCATTACCTCAAGACCTGTCTCTTCACATGCGCCTGAACCTCCCCATCTGCAGCACTGCCCACGGCACCGCACCTGCGTGTCTGCATGTCTGTCCACCCGCTTCCATGGATAGGCTGGGAGCTCCTTGGGGGCAGACCGCAGGGTGGTTTTAAGAACTTCATAGGCCCCAGGCAGCCTTATTCTCAGAGACGTATTAAAATTCCCCGCATCTCGCATTAAATATGATTCTCATATACTGCATCAAGAGTACAGGGAATTGATACTTTTTTTTCAGGTATCCAATATTTTGTGGACCTTAATAAAACAACCAGACACAGCTAGGGCTCAATAAAAGTTTCCTGAATGAACAGATAAGAAGCCAATGTAGGGTTCACTTCCGAGCCACCAAGGAAGCCTCCCAGCCTTGGGGTGTCCTCCCCTGGGATAATTCTAAGACATCAAAGAACGTAAGGAGCTTGTGTGCATACATATCTATCCACATCCTTTATATAACTGGACTGGTGTAAGGCACCCGTTTAGAACTTCTGGTTCTTCTGGCCCATCTAACAGCTCTTTTGGTTCAGCTGAGAAAAAGGCCAGCAGGAGGGAACGTGGAGCTTGGATGGTCCCGGCTGGCTGCACCAGGACCTCCCAATCCTAGTGTCATTCTGACCAAGGAGATGGGCAGTGGTTTTATCTCTGCACAGTAGGAGAATAAACAAGGGCAGAAGGAAAGAAAGGCACTTTCAGCCTAATTTAAAAAGAGGTTTTTTCTTCTTCCCAGAGAACAGCTGGAGCCCCAAAAGCTGCCAAGTCAGCCTGAAACCCGAAGTCAGGAACCGAGGCGCCCACACAACCCGGCTGCGGATTTTCCTCTAATTCATCTGACCTGTGACCTTCAGCCTCTGGCAATTCCAGGATGGAGGATGTGGGGTGCAGAGCCCTCATCTGTGTACAACTGCATGGAAGGGCTGGAGTCCGGCTCTCCCAGGGGCAGTCCCCCCCCCCCCCCACCGGGCACGAGGCTCCCAGGTGGTTGTGCATGTGGCAGGAACTTGGCGAGTCCCAGGCCAGAGCAGCGTGGGTGAGGAGTGGTGGCAGAAGGCCGGCTTTCCTCTGCAGGGGCTTGGATTAACGCCACTGCGTGCTGGTGAAGCCCCCAAGGGAAAACGCCCTTTGCACTTCTGGCTCATCTTTTTAGAGCCCAAGCTGAGGTCAACATCAGGCTGGAAGGACCAGTTCCAAGCCTAATGGTCCCAGAGAAAGGCCTGGCCAGGAGGATTCACAGACCTCAGACGCCAACAGAGAACGAGGCCAGAATGGCAACTTCAACCAACGGAGGCTGCTGACCCCACTGACCATGGCTATGCCAACCGCTTTGCCTTGGGGAGTCACATTTAACATTTTAATTAAATCAGGGCATTTAAATGTGTTTATGTTTTTAAAGAGGAGGGGGGGACTTATGCTGTGCTATTTATTTATTTTTAATTTTTAGAGCAGCTGTTGGTTTATAGAAAAATCATACAAAAATCCCATATATCCCCTTACAGTCTTCCCCATTATTAACATTTTGCATTAATGTGGTATATTTGATACAATTGAAGGACCAATATTATTTCCATTTGGATTCATTCTTTGTGTTGCACAGTTCTATGGTAGCTTTTTTTTTCTTTTTTTTTTTTTTTTTTTTTTTTTTTTTTTTTTTTTTTTTTTTTTTTTTTTTTTTTTTTTTTGCTTTTGTTATATGGTAGCTTTTTAAAAACTTTTTTATTGTGGTTACATTTATACAGCATAAGACTTCCCATTTTACCCACTTTCGAGTATACAACTCAATGGTATTAATTATATTCACATGCTGTGCTACGTCACCACCATCTATTACCAAAACTTTTCCATCACCCCAAAGAGAAACTCTGCACCCATTAGCCTCACCGCCCCCACCCCACCCCACCCCAATAACCTGTGTGCTAATGTCTGATTCTCTGCTGTGCTATTCATTTATCACATTTCCCTGCGACTGAAGAGAGGTCCTTTCACTCAGAACTGCATCCACACACTCACACACCCTCATGCCCAGAGGCACCCCTGGCCCAGTCCTCCCAGGCCCAAGAGTCACTGCAGCCCCTCCAGCAACACGGCTGTCCTGCTCGGGGACCCCCTCTCCACTCCGCTCCTCTCCCTCTGCCTATCCCCTCATCCATTGCTGTTTCTCCGCGGGAAGTTTCCTATAATGGCTGCAGCTAAGCAAGCTTCCTGAGCCAGGTTCCCTATCCCAGGGCCCGGAAAGCCTCCAGCTTCCTGCCGCAGGGCTCAGAACATTCCATCAGTGAGTCTCCTGCAAGACGAGCCTGCAGCGGTGGCAGCCTCAAGAGCCCGTGTCCTGCTCAAGGCCCAGCCCCAGGCAACCGTCCCCAGGACCCAGCTGCCAACTCCTTGGTAAAAAATCTTCCCATGGGCTCTAAGAACATAAGTTCTGCGGCCTCTTCCCTATAGCTTCTCTGTATTTAAATACTGCTAATCTGCATAAAAATACAGGTGGATCTGTTTTCCTCTGAAACAGACTCATCCCTGCTACAAATGGCAAGGACTCATTACAGACCAGGTGACGGGTGGCTTGTTTGCTTGGATAAGTGCTTCTGCCCTGCTGCACACAGGCGTGACCCTTCCTTCTCCTTTCCCCTCCAGCTCGCCCCCAGCAGAAAATAATCCCGAGAAGGCAGAAACTTCCCCCTAGGAGGCTGCTGAGGACTCAGTTTCCTTCCTCCCCAAATGTTTGACAAGCTGGTAATCAAAATGCCTTAAACAAAGACAACTTCAGGTTCTCCCATGTGTTTATTCAGTTAACTCGGGGTGAGGGGTGGGGCGCATGTAGTGTCAGGATGAAAATTCCTGATGATCAAGAACCTTGGAGGCTGGAGCTGAAGGGAGGAGGATGCAGCCAGACACGGAGGGAATCCACCCAAAGTCACCTGGTGGGTTTTCCTAAGGCCAGGGCCACCTTGGAAACGCTCAGGATGGCTGTGGGAAGCGGGCTTGGAGGCCGCCGGGGCCGTGGCCCAAGAAAAAGACTGTCCCCATTTCCAGCAGGTGCGGGCGTGAACACCCGGAACCACGCCCACCCTGATAAACCAGCTCAGAAGCCAAATCCCCATCATCCATTTGTAATTACAACCCCATTCCCAAAGCCACAAAACCATTAGTCATCAAACCACTGGAAGGCAGCAGAAGCTGAGGCAGAGTGGGCCTGCTAGGGCTCCACTGACAAGAAGACGCCTGGTTTTACAGGCCAGCCACTCACCCAAGATGGTCGCACTTTTAGAAAGAGAACCCAGGAGCCTCTTTACAAGCCCGCATGCACAGAATGCAGCAGGACCTGTCCTCTGCAAAACCTCTCAGCTGAAAAGGAAAGCTTATGTCGAGGTATGCTGAGGGTGATTACACCACACGTTGGTTCCGAAGCACTCAGGAGGATTAAGACTGTTTAAATCCCAGAGAACTAAACTTCTTTGCAAATTTACTTGCAGCACATAATGCAATGTTAAATCCACACACATATACAGGTATCAACGTACAGGAGAAACCTGCTCCAGAAAAGTAATCATATAAGTCTACCAGAAAGATACATTATCCATAAAAACTTTCAAGTCCAGAAAAGAATAAATCATGGAGAGAGAAGGCTGAACATGCTGTATAAGAAAGGGAAAGAAACCAGAAATCCAGGACAATAACCCAGGAGAGCCAGGCAAAGCCAAGGGAACCGCAACCAAAATAAACTCCAGATGGAACAAAGGTGGTTTTATTTCTTCCTAGCTTTTTTTATTTTGAACATTTTCAAAGCCACAGAAAACTTGAAAGGCTAGCACAATGGACATCCAAATGCCCTGCCCCTGGAGTCACCAATGGGTAATCTTAGCCGCATTCGCTTTATGCTTCTCTGTGTGGGTTTATGGGGCGGTACTGTTTTCTTCCTGAAACATGTGACAGTAAGTTGCAGACATTATATCTCTCTTAAAGACATTCCCCTACATAATCACAATACCAAGGAATTTAATATTGACTCAATAATATCCTCTGACATACAACCCATATCTAAATTTCCCCAATTCACCATCTCTTCCAGTTTGGCCATTATGGGTTTTTAATTCAAGTTTAATCATTTGGTGTTTAGTCCAGGTTCAATCAAGATGCCAACTGCATTTGGTTGCCATGCTCTTAGCCTCCTTTGGTCCAAAATGGCTCGCCAGCTTTTCTTTGTTAAGCACATTAACATTTTTTAAGAGTCCAGGACCACTGTCTTTAGGATGTCCTACAATCTAGATTTGTCCAATTGTTTCCTCAGAATTAGACTGAGCTTAAACATTTCTGGCAAGAAACTACTGTAGATGGACATGTCCCACTGGAGGCACAAAATGCCAGTGTGCCCCATTTCTGGTGATGCCAGGTTTGATCAAAGTTTTCAGTAGAAAGTAATGTATTAGATGAAAACACAAGAAAAGAAAACAGTGAGAGAAGAAAATAATATGAAACAAAACCCAGAAGTCACGAAAGAAAATATTAGAAAATCCTATTACATAAAATTCAAAACTCACCGAATGGAAAAAAATATATAGTCAAAACAACAATGACAAATTGGGGAAAATATTTGCAACATATATCACAGCCATTGGGCAAATTTCCTTAGTAGACAGGGAACACCTACAGATCAATAAGAACAAGATTGCCAACCCAAGAAATGGGCAAAGGATATAACTGTCTGTTCATAAATGGCTCTTAAGTATATGAAAAGATGCTCTATTTCTTCATCAGAAAAATGCAAAATAAAATCATAATGATATACAACTTCTCACCTAGCAGATCAACAATCAACAAAAAGCTTGACAACTTTCAGCCAAGGTATGGGAGAAGCAGGTATTCTCATACAATGTTAGTGGGTGTATAAAATGTTACTATCTCCATGGAGGGCAACTGGCAATAGTAAAATTTTAAACCTATACATACCCCTTTTGCCCTAGCAGTTTTTTTTTTATTTCTAAATTTTTATTATGATTTTGAAACTCCCATTTAAAACACCTTTAAAAATACTTCAAAAAGAATATACCCAATTCCGCAAACCTACAAACATATTCCATCTAGTTTTTCAAATTGTATTTTTAAACAAAGTGTTAATTTATTTAAGGATCTAAGAAAACCAAGGAGAAACATTTTATATTACCCATATTATATTACATTTTATATTACCCATTTTATATTTTATATATAGTGAGCCACAACACAGTTAGCAAGAATGATGTATTCAGAGAAAATTAGGAATGATTCGGCCAGTGGTATCTGAGCAAAGTTTACGTGTATCCGAAGCACTTGGGACAGAAAGAAAACTAAAGAGCAGGGCTGGGGCTGGGGCTAGGAGCAGGAGAGGGACATCCTGAGGGCAACCCTGAGAACAAGCACCTCCTTATGATTTGCGCCTGGGACCCTGCACTAACCTCACCCCAGTCCTCGCCTTGCTAGAAAGGCTGCTCCTCTGGCCCTGCCTTGAACTACCTTGTTCATTTTAGAAAATAATATAAAGAATCATCATGTGAATGAAAGTATCACCCTACAGATTACTCCTTAATTTACAAAGGAGAAAAGGTATCTTTATTTGGGAGATCACTTCAACCAAGATGTCAAATTTAACATCACCAAAAATCAAACTGTAGGAATGTCTCTAACAGACAACTGAGATGGTTAATTTATGTGTCAACTTGGCTAGGCTATGGTGTCCAGTTGTTTGGTCAACAACGCTGGCCTAGAAGTTGCTGTGGAGATATTTTGTAGATGGGACTAGCACCTATAGTCAGTTGACTTTAATAAAGGAGATTGCCCTTGATAATGTGGGCGGGTCTCATCCAATCAGTTGAGACCTTAAATGCAAAGACCTGAGGGTTCCCTGAAGAAGGAATTCTGACTCAAGACCACGCCCTCCACTCCACCCTGAGCTTCCAGCCTAAGGAAACTTGAATATCACTCCTACTGGAACTTCCAGCTCTGGCCTGCTCCATGGAATTGGGACTTGCCGGCCCTCAGAATTGGAAAAGCCAGTTCCTTATAATAATAAATCTACATATACACACACATATGCTGTATACAGGATATAAATATTCTTTAAAAAATATATATATATACACATACACATACATACATATACATAACCTGTTGGTTGTTTCTCTGGAGAACCCTAACTGATACAGACACATGCAAATGCACTAATGTTAACAGAGGAATATTCTTTATAGTAACAAAAGACCGAAAGCCTCAGTGCTCACCAAGAGGGGACTGGTTAAAAAATTAAAGTATAACCAATCAACAGTATGCCATGGAACCATTAAAAAGAGTGAGTTTGTTCTAAATTACCTAGACAAGTGACTCAGTGTCTCTTTGCCTCAGTTTACTCACTGTAAAATGGGAATAGTAACAGTACTTACTTCACAGGATTGTTGTGAGGAGTAAATGAGTTAATGTAAGTAAAGCACTTATAATAATATTTAGCAAACAGCAAGTGCTCAAATGTTCACAAAGATGATGATAAGGAGGAGGATGGTGGTGAAGGTAGGGAAGGGTTAAGTTACTGTTATGTGAAAAGTGAGGTGCACAGCACCGTGCATTACAGGGCTGGGGGATGTGCACAAGCACATGGCTGCCTGTGTGGGGACACACCCCCACGTTTCGAGTGTCCCTGGTATATAAACAAGGCATTGCTCCACAGAGGTCACTTTGGGGGAGGGGAACTGGGTGCCTGGACATCCAGGGAGGGAGGGAGACTCGGTTTTTAACACAAATTGTTTGAATTCTGTACTACGTATATTACCTACTCAAAACTTTGAATGGGATGGAAGAAGACAGCAGCATAGAGAGGAGTGGAAGTTAGTTAGTCCCCCCAGTGCAATTAATAAACAACCAGGAACAACTAGTAAACAATCTGGAACAACTGCTGAGGGACAAGCGTGACTGTCCACACATTGTACACCAACCTGGATTGGGAAGAAAGCCTGATAGCAGCATGGAATCTGTGAGTAGAAACTTCGTATCTGAGCTGGGAGCCAACTCCACAGCAATACAAAATGCAAAGCCTCACTGTGCTAGAGAGCAGCACTCTGAACAAATGAATATACCGCAGTCCCACTCCAACTGGGGTTTTAACTGGCAAACGTGGACTGCTCAATAAAAGCAGCATATCCCAAACAAGCAGAGGCTTTTACTGATGACTGACCTTGGAGGGCCAGAGGACCTCTCTGTCTCGGGAGGGGGAGCCCAGACCACTGGGTGCTATCTCTGGCCAATGGGTGAAACTAGGGACTGTGGACTGACCCCGAAAGGGGGCTTTCTGTCCCTTTTTCTCTCTCTCAACCTCAGCGGCTCAGTGGAGAAAGTCTCAGCCAATTTCAGCTCCCAGTGTTCTGACCCAGACAAGGGTGGAGATAACAAAGTAAGTGAGACAAAGAACCTATTAATATGCAAATGAAACTCCCTAGGGGGCGTATCTTCCCTAAGAGGAAAGAGGTGGTGCCCAGATCTACTACCCACCTACTATTCAGAACCAAAAACAGAAACTAAGGACTAAGGGGGCCACACCTCCTTACATCAGTCAGGAGCTACAGGCTGACAGGCACCACCTGCTGGGCAGAAATGCACAGAGGCTTGAGGCCTCACGGGTGTGTCAATCCTCTAAAACACACCCTTAGGGAAACCAGATACTGAATATTTCTTCCTTCTGGGACCTGAGCCTGTTCTGGTCTGGGAAACCCTGATTGGGGTAAACAAGGAAATCAGATGCTTAGACAACAGAAAAGTACAATCTACACTAGGAAAAATGAAGTTATGGTACAAAGGAACAAACTTACACTTCAACTGAGATACAGGAATTGAAACAACTAATGCTAAATCAATTCAAAAAGTTTAGGGAAGATATGGCAAAAGAGATGAAGGCTATAAAGAAAACACTGGGTATATACAAGGTAGAAACTGAAAGTTCAAAAAAACAACTGGCAGAATCAATGGAAATGAAAGCCACAACACAAGAGATGGAAGACACAAATGGAGACATACAATAGCAGATCTCAAGAGGCAGAAGAAAACACTCAGAAACTGGAGAACGAGACACTTGAAAGCCTACACAAAAGAACAGATAGGGAAAAGAATGGAAAAATATGAGCAACATCTCCAGGAACTGAATGATGACATGAAACGCAGAATGTATGTGTCACGGGTGTCCCAGAAGGAGAAGAGACTGGAAGAGGGGCAGAAGCAATAATAGAGGAACTAATCAATGAAAATTTCCCATCTCTTACATAAGACATAAAATTACAGATCCAAGAAGCGCAGCATACTCCAAACAGAACAGATCTGAATAGGCCTATGCAAGATACTTAATAATGAGATTATGAAACATCAAAGACAAAGAGAGAATCCTGAAAGCAGCAAGAGAAAAGTGATCCATCACATACAAAGGAAGCTTGATAAGACTATGCGCAGATTTCTCAGTGGAAACCATGGAGGCAAGAAGGAAGTGGTGTGATATATTTAAGATACTGAAAGAGAAAAACCACCAAGAATCCTATATGCAGCAAAACTGTCCTTCAGATATGAGGGAGAGTTCAAAATAGTGACAGAGTTTGTGAACAAGATACCTGCTCTACAGGAAATACTAAAGGAAGCACTACAGACAGATAGGAAAAGACAGGAGTGAGAAGTTTGGAACACAATTTTGGGTGATGGTAGCACAGCAATGTAAGTACACTGAACAAAGATAACTATGAACATGGCAGAAATAGGAAGATTAGGAACATGTGGGACACAGAAAGAAAGAGGAAAGATAAAGACTGGGGACTGTACAGCTCAGTGAAACCTAGAGTGTTCAACAATTGTGACAAAATGTACAAATATGTTTTTTTCATGAGGGAGAACAAATGAATGTCAACCTTGCAAGGTGTTAAAAATAGAGAGGTATTGGGGGAAAAATACAGTCAACGTCAACTAGAGACTATTATCAACAGAAACATTTCATTATACTTCCTTTAATGTAACAAAGGCAATATACCAGGGCTAAATGCATATAAGACGGGGGTATAAAGGAGGGGTATAGGACTCTTGGCATTGGTAATATTGTCTGACTCTTTATTCTACTTTAGTTGAATGTTATCTTTCCTTTTGTTGCTTCCTAGCTGTCATGTTTTGTTTTGTTTTGTTTTTCTCTTTCTTTTTCTTTTGTCTCTCTACCTTCTTTGACTCTTCCTCTTTCTCTGTGGAAGAAATGGAGATGTCCTTATATAGATGGTGGTAAATACATAAATGTAACTATACAGGGAACCATCAATTGTTTACTTGGGATGGAATGTATGTGTGTGAACAAAACTCTTAAAAAAAATGGGCTGATGAAGAAAATTTGAAGGCACCATATTGAGTGAAATAAGACAGACACATAATGACAAACATTGCAGGGTCTCACTGAGAGGAACTAATTATAATATGTAAACTCACAGACATGAAAAATAAGGTACTAGGATATAGAATGAGTTTAAAGAATGGGGAGCGGTTGCTTGTTATGAGCAGAATGCTCAACTAGGTTGAATTTAAATGTTTGGAAATGGACAGAGGTGATGGCAGCATGTTGTGAGAATAACTAACATTGGTGAAAGGTGTGTGAATGTGGTGGAAAGGGGAAGCTCAAAGTGATGTATGTCACCAGAAGGAAAGCTCGAGGTTAAAAGATGGAAATGTATAAAACAGTAAATCCTGTGGTGGGCAAGGTCTGTGATTAACTGTACAAATATTAGAAATCTCTCTCATGAACTAGAACAAATATATGACACTATAACCAGAAGTTAATAATAGAGGGGTATATAGGAAAAAAAATATACCTACTGCAAACTATATACTACAGTTAGTAGTATTTTAACACTCTTTCATCAACAGTAACAAATGTACTATACCAATACTATGAGTCTTCATTTCTTTTCCAGAACAATGAAAATGTTCTAAAAATTGAAAAAAAATTAATTGTGTTGAAGCATTCACAGCTGTATGATGGTGCCAGGGCAACTGATTGCACACTTTGGATCTTTGGATAATTGTATGGTATCTGAACAATCTCAATTAAAAAAAAAATGTAAAAAAAAAAACAAAAAACCTGAATGGTCTTTTTGTTTGTTTGTTTAAGGGAGAGGAAAGCAGCCGATGAAAGATCAGAATAAAAAAACCCTGCGCTGGGGGGTCCTTCTGGTCCAGGGCAGCGTGTGTTGTCGAGACTTCGATCCCCGCCATCACGGCTCATGAGCCTGCAGCGCCTCTTCTCCTCGTGCAAGGCCCAGAAGCAGGGTGGGAGGCCAGCAGGACACTTCAGGCAAACGTCCAGGCAGGTGGGCAGCGGGGGCTGCGGCACCCCAGCAGTGAGGGTGAAGCCTGGGTCTCTGCACTCCTGCCAGCTGACCCTGCTCCATCGTGCCCAGCAGAAGCCCTGGGGCTGCCCCAGGCCGGCAGACAGAACCCTGGGCCTGGCTGAGGCGCCCCCACAGCCAGCTTGCTTGCTGAAAGCCTCCCCATGCCCCCCAAGAACCACCACATCCCATCTCCCCAAAGCACCAGGGTCCCCTGCAGAATGCCCCGTGGCCCCGGCAAGACGCTGGACACAGGCCTCGCGCAGTGACCCTAGAAGTATCCTGAACCCTTGGCCCCCTCCTTTGTAAATAAGGTTGGATGAATCCATGGCTCAGAAATGCTGCTTCACTAGCTCAGAAATGTGGCTTTACCAGCTTCATGTCATCACGTCATCCTGGCAGTGCTTGTGGCTTCACATATTCAAACCAGCTCCCCACCCCCCCCAAAAGCAAAACACGATATATTACAAATGAGAAATTCTTAAAATGTCCTCTAACTGGAAAAAATAGAAAAAAATCAACAGGCCGAAAACAGGTTTTATATCACGTTCCTGCAGAAGAACATTCAATGAGAGTCCACGGCTAGAAAGTGTCTCTGGGAAGCTGGGGTTGCCTGGGGCAGGAGGCCCGAGGCCTTGTCTGTGCAGGGAGGTCCAGGGTGACCCTCTCCCTGGAAACCCAGGCCAAGGCTAGCCTGGAGGTTTAGCAGGAAGAAAAGGGGTGGGGTCTGAACCCCTGGGGGCCCTGATCCCTGCAGGAGGCCCCAACTACAGGACCAGGAGTGCGGAAGGACAAGCAGCTTGCCTGCTATGGGCTGGGTCAGGGACCCCAGGAGCAGAAGCATGTGGGCTGGCTACTCAGGCCTGAGCAACCTTAACTGGAGCTGGTTTCTAAAAACCTCCCACCCAGCTCTCCACGCAGGAGAGGATGCAGAAGTGGGTCACATTCTCCCAGTTGGAACAGGCGTCCCTGCCAGGCTCTGACCTCACTTTCAGAAGTCCAGGCGCACGACTGACCGGTGTCCTGGCGGCCACACCAGCCGTTTCCTCCGAATCAGATGCTGAAGGTCTCTGGGGCCTAGACCGAGGGGCACTGACAAGCACCCGGGGTGCCGTGCAGGGTGACGGGTCAGGGGTGAAGATGGCTTTGTCCAGGGATAAGCCACACAGTCCTGGCACCTGCCTCTCCCTCTGAACGTGGGCAGAAGCCTCTGCTGGCCCTCTGCCCGCTCTACCCTGGCCTGGCCAGCGGGGGAGAGCAAGGATACCGTGTGCTTTGCGCTTCAGTCACTGGGCCTCCCTGGCCTCGGTTAAGACCCAGGGCCTGGTGCTGGGTAGACTCGGTGAAGAGAAAACTCTGCCCCACCCACTGTGCAGACATGGACCCAAAGCAGGCTCGAGGACATAGCTGTCCGCACACATCAGTTCCTTCAGGACCCCCAGGGTCATGTCAGAGAGAGAACACTGAGCAGCTAGCCTCACAGCCCACCGGCCCCATATGTCTGCTTTCCAAAGTTGGCAGGAAAAGGATTCTGGAGAGATGAGGTCTGGCGGCCGTTACATAAGGAAAGGACATGGTTGTGACATAATTCCAAACTCCAGGAAAGGGCCCAGCACCATGATCCTTCCTCCCCCACCTGCACATAAGTAATAGCCAAGAGGTTAAAGCTTCAGGGAAACACAGCTCCCACTTCACCACTGCCGTGTTTTGAAAGGTGCCCACCCAAGCGCAGCTTTTGTCAAGTGTGACGCGGAAGGGCTTCAATCCACCAGTTCTTCCCTTGCTCTTCTAAGAAGCCCACACTGGGCAGGTCACAAATGGGGCTGACAGCTACACTCGGAAATTATATCCTGATTCTCCTCCTGAGAGTTCAAAACCCTCTCGCAAATACGTTCTGTCTATTTATGCGGCCCCAACTGGGTGAGCCTCTCGGGCCTCAACTCTAAGCTCTGCACCGGGAAGAACTATCCTGCTTTCCAGAGTATTCCCAGCACCTATGTTGGTGCCCGGATCATAACGGAGGATCAATACATATGCAGTAAGTGAATGAATGAATAATCAGAAAGGAAGGGAGGAAGTGAGGAAGGGAGGAGGGGAGGACAACCATCACGTCTTGGTATCTCGCAGCCGAGCCTCCTCCCACCGTGGTCCTGCCATCTCTCGGCCTCAGTCGTGTTTCCCTGGGCAGGGCGCTCGCCTGCCTAGGGAAGTTTATCCAGGACACACGCGCAACACTCAGTCCATCGGGAACTGCTGGAGGGAGACAGTGTCCCATCCACTCCCCCCAGCTGCGCCCACCAAGGAAGGACACCCTCTCTGCAGACGGTTGTCTTTTCCTTTTTTACAAGGTTTAGTGGAGGATAAGCGCATAATAAAGCTTTAATAACTGAGTATAACAACAGCTAGTGCTCAGTTCCCTTTCATAAAAGAAGTTCAAAAGCATTTTGGCTCAAATGTCGTTACACCCCCGGGGAGCTACGAAGGTTCAACTATCATTATCCTCATTTACAGCTGGGGAAAGTGAGGCAAAGGGAGGTTAATTGCTTTGCCCAAGGTCAGACACGACGGGGAAAGGGCCTACAATTCAAATTCTTTGCAGCAGCCAGTAAGCTAACCCTGGCCATCCTAAGAACTTCACCCACCTCAGGCTTTAGGCAGGGTTTTGTTTTCTTCTCTAAAGTTTCTGCTGAGAAGCTGGTATAACACACTGCTCAGGGCTTGCACTCTGCCCCTGACTGGCTTGACCCCAAACAGGGCACTTAGCCTTTCCAGACCTCAGCTTCATAACGTGTAAAATGGTGGTGATAATGCCCTGTATCTCAGAACTACAGTGAGGGTGAATGAGACTGTTCGTTTCTCATTTTCTAAATGAATACATATCAATCTCATAAAAAGAAAGCCAGTTACACGAGAAAAAAGGTTGCACCCACTCTGGGTTTAGTTTTTACGAGGCTGCAGATGACATGGGACTAACAGGCATTTCTGCTTCTGCCAAGGAAATGCGCCAGGACCCGGGAAGTAACTTGCAACATGAACGTCCTACTAGGTTGCCATTAACTCTGTTGCCCATGTACTCCACCTGACAACGGGTGCCCACCTGAGGATGGAAGGCCCATTAGTGACACCCAGTCGAAAGAGGCCAGCCCTGGATCCTGGTGAGCTGTAGCTCTGGATCTGAAATGCTAACCCTCAGTGTGTTCTGCTGAGCTTCCCAAGTCTGCTCAGCCCAGACCAAGGAGAGCCAATGCTTTCTAGGTACCACCTTGCTCCCAATCAAGTGAGCAAACAGGAAGTTCCAGAGGTGATTGGGCCCTGACCCTCTGTGGAGGGCATGGGGATATTCAGAGGGAGACTGGAAGAGAAGAGGGAGTTGGTGGGGGTAGGAAAGCTGTCTGCTCAATCTTGGTATACCCCTCCCCAACAAAGAAACTGATATGTGCGTGTGTCCTTGATGCACGTAGAAAGAACAGCAATAGCAAAACTCCAAGGTCACTGCAGAGTCACTGCCAAGCAAAGTCCTTAACTCATGCAGAGCCGGGAGAGAATGCAGAATATCCTGCTGTTGAAGATGAGATGCTAAGAGCTGACAACAGTCATTCATCCAACTTAAGAAAGGTTTACTGATTATAAAAACAGCTCAATGGAATTTGCAGGACACACAGACACCCATGCATCTGTGTCTTTGTCCACCTAATTGAGAATGCCCACCTCTCCTGGTACCCAGGCCAGAGAAACATGGAACCTCAGATTAACCCCCAAGGTGGGAATTAACTCAACACTGGTGGCCTGCTGGCCTCCAAAAGCCTTCTCAGGACAAGCACGGCCCACTCCACCTGCTTTTCCCAGGACTCTGCTGTCCCTCCTAGTCTGCACGCAATATTCCCTGCGACTCCCAGGAAAAGTTCCTGTGCAGTGACTTCCCACTGTTTCAACCCCCGGCCTGCCACGCTCCAGCCACCCTGGGCTTCCTGCTCCTGCTGCCCTCTCTGTGGGTGGAGCTGTCCCTAGGGGTCTGCATTGCTGGATCCTTTTCATCATCCATGTCCTCTTTCAAAAGGCACCTCCTCAGATCTAGCTAGTTACGACCCCAACCCTCATCCCCATCACTCTCCGTTGCACTGCCCTGTTTTATATTCCTAGTATCTCCTTTCGTCCTGTTATCTTTTATCGATGGGGAAATGGAGAAATTAAGTTACTTGCTGAAGGTCACACAGCTCCTAATGACAGAACCAAGATCCAAACACAGATAGTCTTGGTACAAAGTCCATGCTCCGGTTAAGATCTGCGCTCCATATTTGCTGAGTGTTGAATAGCCACTTGGTCAGCACCCTCAACAGGGGTGGAGAGAAAACAGACCCCTGAAGGGCTGGTCTGTTCCATGAGCATGGGGAGACAGGGGGCTGCTGGGTTTACTTCTGTGTGGTACCCTGGTGAGGAATCCACAAAGCACGGGCTGATGAAAAAGACAGGGACTGGGTCAGGATTTCTGGGTTCTAGTTTTAGGTACTCTAAGACACCCAGGCAAGTCAACCAATATTTGATGATTTACACTTTGGGCAGGCCCCAGGGTAGATGCTGCTTTGAGGGACACAAAGATGAATCCAATAGATTATCGTGGCCTGAGAAAGTTTAGACTCATGCTCACACACGTGGAGCTGAAATAGAGGTTGAAAGTGACAGGTGCCATAAAAAAATGTACAGCCATGGGATTGGAAAGGAGTTACAGTGACTCTCAGGGCTACAGATTCCCAACCATAAAAGAAGGGGGCTAGCCTGTAATCCCTAAGGTCCCCTACTCTGTCACGTTCTGACAGTACAATCTGAAGGGGCAGGGAGACCAAGCTTTACCCTGGTTCATGGTTCAAGGTCATGGCCACTGAGTTGTTTTTCCCAACCACCATGAGAACAGTCCCAATTTCTTTGTGCAACATTTTACAACAGGCAGGGCAATGATGTTCCTATTTAAATAAGGGGGCCGGATGTGGGAACGAAGCCCAGTGTTCTGCCCTCCTCCACTTACAACTGGTTTTTAAACCCACGAGCCTTCTTCCATCAAGGAGGGGGTGACCTGTGCTGGGAGCACATGGTTGATAACATGGAGCCAGCCTTGAGTTAAACCACAAGATCCACCAGACTATAAGCTCACAGGCAACTGACCCTATTCACATCTGCATTCCTAGAACCTAGTACAATAGTTGCTGAACTAAACCCGAGCATGGTCGGGTCTAGAAATTCTCTACTGTGCTCCTCTCAAGCTTTGCTTTACAGCTCTTGGTGTCTTCTCCCCACTCCTACTGCTACCACCCTGGCCCCAACTCACCATCATCTCCTGCCAAGTGGCCGCAATGGTCTATCTCCCAACTGAGGTATCTGCCTCTACCTGTGCTCTGTATAATCCAGTCTCTCTACAGCAGCCAGAGTAAACCTTTTAAACTTAAACTAGATCTTATCACCTCCCTGCTTAAAATCCTCCAATGGATTCTAAGTGCATCGGAATAAAATCCAAACTCTTTATAACGACCTACATATTCTTACATGTTCTGGCCCCTACCCACCTTCAGAGCACTTATCACTACTGAACTTACTCTGTTTTGCTTATCTGTGTACTTGTTTATTGTCTGTCTCCCCTCCCCTTTAGAATATCAGCTCCACGAAGGCCAGGACTGTGTCTGTCTTCTTCACCTCCGTATTCCCAGTACTTGGACTGATGCCTGGCACATAGTAAGAACTCACTGTTACTGAATGAATGAAACTCCATTCTGGAGGTGGCCTGTAGTTACAGAGACCACCAACTCCACCAGGAAATCATGAATGACATACTGGTATTTAACAGCAATCACTCTTATTTGTGATTCAAAATCCTGCTTTAAAATCAGAGAATCACCGGTATCACCGGATGCTTTAATGGCACAGGAGATGAGCATCACTTAGGGTTTAAGGCCAGGAACTCGCGCCCAGTGGTTGTAGCAGGGAGCTGAGAGCCAAAGTGCTTTGGAACAGAACTTCAGCACAAACTCTGACTTACCACCAGAACCCTTACCAACAACCCCCAAACCTCAATTTACCCAGCAGTGGGTCAGGCACACATCCCTTAGTCCTGTGAGTGACAGGAGACAGAGTAATTAATAGCTGGAGTATACTTTAGATCTTCAGAGAGGAGGTGCTGCAAGCCACGCATCTCATTATTCATAAAACTCTTGACTTGCTGCCAGTCCAGGCCCCCTCAGCCTTCCTAAGAGCCTACCTGACATCAGGTACTGGGAGAGGAGCCTATCAGGGCTGTGTGTCCAGAACCAAGTGTCCTGGTTATCAAGTTCAAGAAAAAAGCAAGCTTGTTGGAGGGTGGGGGTGATGAAATGGGGGTGAGAAGTGCAATTTGGGGCTCCAGTGGTTGATGTTGCAGGCTCACACACACACGCTCCAGTGAGACATGTGCCTCAGCTGTGTAGCTTCCAAGAATACTCACCAGGTTGAGGTGGAATTGGGGAGACCATAGTAAAGCAACAGCCCAATCGAACTAGGGAGAAAGGAAGGGTGATTCGGTGGCAAGTCCTTGAAAGCAGTTAGTTTGGGGAAGTACGGAGGGGCCCTACCCAGAGGGTAAGTAAAGGGTCAGGATGTCGAGAGCGGAGCGCAGGTGAGGAAGGGACGGGGCATGGGCACCGGAAGGGCTGACGGGCGATGACAACCCCCGGCGACGCGGTGGCGCGAGCAACAGGGTGGGAGGCTCGGCCACCTGTGGAAGCGACCCTCGGGCGAAGGTGAGACGGCAGGAGGGTGGCGGGCCCGGCGGGGAGGAGGCCCGGCCCAGGCCAGGGCGCAGCGCCACCGGGCCGGGCGTGGCCGGGGGGTACGAGGCGGGCCGGGGGCGCTCTCCTCCGCGGCCCCTCCCCGGGAGACAAAGGGCCGGCGGCTCCCCCGAGTCCCGGCGCGGGCCCCGGCGCTGTGAGCACGGGCCGGCCTGGCGCTTACCTGGGCCGCCCGACCCGGCCGGGCCGGCGGGGCTGCGGGTCCGGGGCACGACGCGCGGCGGCCTGTTCGGGGCGCGCTCAGCCCGAGAAGCCGCGGCGGCGGCGGCGGCAGCAACGGTGGCGGCGGCAGCGGCGGGAGCGGCCGCAGCCTCCGCCTCCCGCTCCGTGAGTCACCGCGGCGGGGAGCGAGGGAGGCGCCAGGCCGCCGGGGGAGGGACCCGCCAAGGGGGCGGCATCGGGCTCCGCGCGGGCGGCGGAGTCAGGCGACCGCAACGCCCCAGGAGAAGGCGGCGGGGGGCGGGGAAGGGGCGGGGCCTACGGGAAGGGGCGGAGCCAGAGGGCGCGCGGGGGCACACATTGGGTCAATCAGATGTGGGGCGGGGCTGCCTGCTGCGGGGCGGGGCCTTCGGGACGCGCATTGGACGCCTCAGGCTGTGGGCGTGGGCCAGAGGCTTGGGGGCGGGGCCACGCGATGGGCGGAAGGAACTGGGTCAGAGCAGGAGGAGCGAGGCCCGGGGAGAGGAGGGATCAGCGGGGCGGGTACCGGGAAGGTGGCGGCCTGAGGGAGGGGCCGCGGCAAGGATGGAGCTGGCGCTGCGGTGAAGCGACTTCGCCTGTCCCTAGCTGTTTCGGGAGCAG